>JAJIBD010017764.1:0-11226 GCA_021461705.1 Cryptotis parvus
AAAAACCAAAATAGTAGCATAAGATGATGACAAAACAAATATGGAAGCATAAACCTCAAATAAACAAATAAAGAAAGTCAATCCATCAGATGAATTTAAAGTAATTCACCATGACCAAAACTAGTTTACTTCAGAAATGCAAAATTCACTTAAGTTTTGGATGTCTATTAATGCATGGTCAAGCTGATAGAAGTTGACAGGGCATCTGATAAAATTTAACAAACATTCAAGATTTTAAAATAATAAAATATCCTTGCAAATTAGAAATTGGAGATCTTGCTTAACATTGAAAACATATCTATCAAAACAGTCACTGTTATAATTTCTTTATGTAGAAAATTAGAAGCACTGCCATTACAATCAGAAACAATATCTCACTAATTTAAACTCTTAGAGAATAGGAACCATATTGGAGTTCTTCCTGCCACTGTACTTATTCCTAGTGACTAGCACAGTGCTTGAAACTCTAATCTCTTCTATCTCACTAGTTGATTCAAAACGACTTTGAATACTTCTGTTCTGTATATACACTCCTTGAATGACCTCATTGCTCCATGGCCTTAAAGATCTCTGTATGCTGATGATTCACAAACTCTTATGATAATTCCACCTTCTCCTTTAGCTATTTAACATTTGAAAAAAAGAGCTATAGACTTCGACCCTTCTCCTCCTCAAATCTCCTTCTCAATAATTTGTGCTACCATCCAAATAGTAGGCAGGGCACTTGCTTTGCACGTGGCCAACCTAAGTTGAATCCCAGGGAAATCTGATATGGCTTTCCCAGAGTCCCACCAGAAGTGATTCATGAATCTCCATTTCTTTCTACTCTTAGTCCTCTACTACCATTTCCATTCTTACAACCCAAATTTCATCTTTTTCTTGCTTAAAATTCTCTAGTAGCTTCCGCTTTTAGTTAGAACACCTGTACTATGCCTCTTTGACCTCATAGTAACATTTTTCACATGAACAGCAAGGTTCCAGTCTCATTAATTTTGTCCCTTTAACATGTGATGCTTGTGTTCAGGATCCCAAACTTACTCCCTCATATTCCAGCAAGTCTTGATTGCCAGACTTTTGTGACTGTGTCTTTCTCTTATAAATCTTGCTGCAAACCTCTTGTGAAAAGTCTATTTCAGTTATAAAAGCAACCCAGTTCACTGTCCCTCAACTATATTACTCTTCATTATTATTTTCTTTGGGGGTCAGAGATGAGTAGAGTTGGTAGGATATTTCCCTTGTGTGGAACTGATCAGGGATTCAATCTCCTGCATCCCATATGGTCCTCCAAGCACCACCAGAATTCCTGAATGCAAAGCCAAGAGCAAGCCCTGAGTATAGCCAGGTGCGCCCCCAAAACAAACAAAAAAGTCTTATTGACATTAATGACAAAGAGTATACTCTGAGAATTTTTTACTACTTTGAACCAGGTACCAGCCTCCCAATTTAAACTTATCACTTAATATGTAATGCAATTAATATGCAAGATTTTTTTTACCTACTTGCAGACTGACTCCCTTTACTAGACTCTAAGTTCCTTTTTAAGGTAATGAGTGCAGGAATGCAATGACTGTATGTTTCTATCAGTAAAGTTCTCTTCTGATCTTTTGCAATTATTCTCTGAAATGACCCTAAATAATCCGGCTAATGTAAAAACATATTGTTGGATTTTTTAAATTGCATTAACTTTACATATCTGAATATAGCAGGTATTTAATAAATCTTTTGAATAAGTGGAGTGAGGAAATTTATGAAGAATGCCAGGGCTAACAATTATTATCTTTATTCAGCACTGTCTCAGAAGTTCTAGAATATGCTGAATAGGTAAAAACACCAAGAAATTTAAATATTGCAAAAGGACAGAAAAGTAATTAGTTGCAAATGATAAGACTATCTTTATAGAACTTCCAAGAACGTTATCTGAAATCAATGTAAACTAATAAAAGATTCATTAGGGTGGCAAGTTGTATAACTGAAAATAATATCCTGTATATCATGAATAAGCCGTAAGAATAAATTGTGAAATAACATTGAAGTCTACATAGCAACAAATATATAGAAAAGCCAGAAAGAGACAACAAAAACATAAAAAAACATCAATGATAGGAATTAAAATATTACTAAGGGTTACAAACGATCCCTGGATAAATAGAAAGTTATACCCTGCTTTCCTAAAGGAAAAATTATGGTCAAAATTACAATATTTTCTAAATAAACCTATAAAATACTACAATTATAATAAAACATTCCATGGTACAGACAGATAATACAGGGCTTAAGGTGCTTGAGTTGCATGCTGCCAATTCTGGTTCAAAGTCCACCCAGCACCATATAAGGTTTCTCAAGCACCACCTGGAGCACAGAGCTAAGAGTGGTCCTTGAGCAACAATATCACTGTATCACTGTATCACTGTCTTCCCACTGTTCATCGATTTGCTAGAGTGGGCACCAGTAACATCTCCATACACCCAAAGGTATCTGCTTGCTCCAGGGACAGGAAGAACTTCAAACCATTCTTCAGGTCATGGAATTGAGGTCCACAATTGTTACTAGTTTTTGGCATATCAAATAAAACACGGGTAGCTTGCCCGGCTCTGCTGTGTAGGTGGTATACTCTCAGTAGAAGGCTCTCATCTCGAGCATTTACTGATAAAACTTCAGCTAGAATTCATTAACCAATAAATAGGAAAGTGCATCTCAAGAAGAGATGGCACCAGTGTCCCATTTCACAGCTGAAGCGATGGCAACTCAGTGAGACTCACTCTCAAGCAGGGACAGGCTATGAATCACACCTTAACTCTAGGGCCCCTGGTTTGGTCATTACTCTGGGGTGTTCTTGAAGAAAATGGGAGGATGCAAGTCATAGGTCACCAAGGCTTGGATCAAAATGCCCCGAGCTTGGCTCGAATTGGTCCCCTAAAGAGAAGGGATGTGCACCCCAGAGAGAAATCTGGTTCCTAGTCAGAGGTCAATTTCCAGCAGACCATCTGAAATTAGCTTAGGTATAAGACACATGAGAGTCTGTGAGAAGAATATCACCGAATAAAGGGGCTTGAGGCTGCGGGGAATCACAGGAGATTAAACCCAAAATGGAGAAACCCAATGAGGCCTGGAGAGCTGATGCAGCAGTGGGATTAGATGGCTTCAATTGACACAAAGACTTAGGTGAGTCACCAGGAGGATGACCACACCTAGCCACCATAATCAAGGAAATTTCCCAAGCCAGATCTTTCCCAGGCCATACTAGAAAACTTGTCTTCACAGAAACTCAGGGAAGACAACATGTCCTCACAGAAACTGAGGGAAGAAAGCATATCCTCACAGAAACTGAGGGAAGAAAACATATCTTCACAGAAACTGAGGGAAGAAAACATATCTTTACAGAAACTGAGGGAAGAAAATATATCCTCACAGAAACTGAGGGGAAGAAAGCATATCTTCACAGAAACTGAGGGAAGAGGCATGGCCTTAGCCACACCTGAAGTACAGAAGGGGTCTTTCTCACAGTCCCCATGTACAGCACCACGGAATAAAATTGATGAGAGAAGAGATTATATTTCAGAAAGGAACTGAAAAAAGGAAATCCCTGCACTGTGCATCAAAACATTCCACATTTTCTAGGCACAGTGTATGCATATTTTATAGTAGAATTTTTTTAAGCTATGACTTTCAAAGCACTCTTTGAAAAGGAACATCTGGGGTGAGAGACGTGCAAGAGGTTAAAGTACTTGCCTTACATGCGATGAACCCTAGACTGATTGCTGAGCAACAATATATTTGACCCAAACCTCTGCCACATGTAAAACCCCAAATCCCAACAGTATTATTTTGCTATATCATTTAATGTCACCTGTTTTTTCTTGAAGCAACATTGGTTTATGACATTATATATGTTTCAGGTACATAGCCTTCTAAAATACCATCTGTGTTTGCTACATTCTGCTCATCAACAGAATTCTAATTTCCATCCATCACAATATAAACAATGCCCTTTACCCAATTTACTCACTATCCTTCCTTCCCTTCCAAAAACCATTATTTTGTTGTTATACTTAAAATTTGTGTGGGAGGATTGTTTTCTTCATTCATCTACTATCTTTATCTATCACAAGTGAAAACATACATCGCTTGTGTTTCTCTGCATTATTTTACTAAGCATGATATCTTCAGACAG
The DNA here is from genome assembly GCA_021461705.1 of Cryptotis parvus. Classification (NCBI taxonomy): domain Eukaryota; kingdom Metazoa; phylum Chordata; class Mammalia; order Eulipotyphla; family Soricidae; genus Cryptotis; species Cryptotis parvus. The sequence continues at coordinate 4,172 of JAJIBD010017764.1, forward strand.
ACATGGGGCAGAGCTGCTACCTAGCTCTCACTGTACCCAGCCACTCATGAGGTGCCCGGGAGGGATGGCAGGTTCTAGCCCTCGCCCGCCACCCCAGCAGAGCCTCACAACAAGCCAGGCGACCCCCTCCACTCCATGACCATTGGACCTCCATTTTCCACATCCAGACTTCCCCCTCATCAGAACTCCACCCAGCAGACCAGCCTATCTTAGCCCAGCTTGCGGCGGCAACTTGCGGCCGCGCGAGTTCATCAATAAATGCTGGATTTTTAGATGACTATAAGAGAATGCTACCCACACGGCAGAGCCTGGAAAGCTACCCGTGTTGTATTTGATATGCCAGATACCAGTAACAAGTATAGACCTCATTCCCATGACCTGATGGAATGGTTTGAGGCTCTTTATGTTCCTGGAGCAAGCAAGTACTCTTGGGCTCTACTTGCATGAGACAGGTCATATGGAGAAGTTACTAGTGCCCGCTCAAGCAAATTGACGATAAATGGGAATACAGTGATACAGTGACAGTGATGATATCTTTAGTATAAGCATCTTATCTTTAGTGTAGCATCGGCAAGCCTGGCAAGCTTCCCGTGTTGTACTTGATATGCAAATACCAGTAACCATTATATTAGTTCATTCCCATGACCTAATATAATGGTTTGAGCTCTTTATGTTCCTGGAGCAAGCAGATGCCCTTGGGCTCTACTAGCATGAGACAGGACATATGGAAATATTACTGGTGCCCGCTCGAGCAAAATAGATGATGAACGGGAAGATAGTGATAGATAGTGATCTCTTTAGTACCACCCTTGTTGCTATAATGAGAGAACTTCATATTTTACAGCTGAGTATTATCCCATTGTATATGTATGTGGTATGTGTATATATGAGTAATCATCTCATATCTGTGAGAATGGCTATCATCAAAAGATGAGAAAGAGCAAAAGTTGGTGGAGAAAAGAAAACATTTATATACTATTGGTTTGCAATGTACATAGGCCTTTCTGGCAATCAGCAAGAAAATTCCTCAAAGAAAAGACAAAAAATAGACAAAACCCCTACATTTTCCAGCTGTTTCTTTTATACTTACCCAAAGAAAAGCAATTCGAAGAATATATGCATCCTATGTTGATCACAGCCTTATTCATAGTAACCATTAATTATTTTGGGGTCACCCTGACATGCTCAGAGCTCAGTCCTGGCAGTGCTTGGAGCACTGTCTGCAGTGTAGGGACTGAATCCAGGCTAGCAGCAGAGAGGGCAAGTGCCACATCTACTATACTATCACTCCACTCCATGCACACTTTCTATTGTATTTGATGTCTGGGGGAAACACCCTACGTAATGGTCAGAGGTTAACCCTGGCTCTGCAGGCAAGAACACCCCTGGCAGGGCTCGGGAAACCATATGGGATGTCAAGGATCAAACTGGGTCAACCAACTTTCTAGCTGTATTATCTCTTGGGTCCATTTACATTAAATGTCACTTCAAGAATACATGCACACTGAAGGTCAAGAGTTGTTGATAGGGACAGTAAGGTAGAATTGGCCCTACCATATATTAAGACATAAAATATTAAAGTGTAAAATCTTATTAGGTTATAAACATGCATCAATCAATAAGTTCAGAAGCTATAAAATATGTAGTATTTAATTTGCAATAACAAAGGAATTTACTATCTTGCAGGGATAATTATAAAATAAACGGTGTTAGAAAAAATTTAAAAAAAAGAAAAATTCACCAAGGAACTTTATAAATCCCCCATATAACTAAGGTGCCTGTTGGCATAAATAACAAATTAAGAAACTGGAACATGACTAACAAAAGGAGCAAAAGCGGGAAGGAGGAGGAAAATAATAAAGCTTAGAGCAGATATTAATGAACTGGAATAAAAAAATCCAAAAGATCAATGAAACCAAGAACTGGTTTTTTGAAGGAATAAACAGAATCAATAAACCACTAGCAGTACTCACAAAAGAAACAGAGAGGGAAAAAGCATAATACACTGAATTAGAATTAAAAGATACTACAGATGTTCAAAGAAATGAAATGAAAGATACCATAGAAATTCAAACACAAAAAACAGATAAAATAGAAATTCAAAGGAATTCTGAAATTCAAAAAGTTCAAAAATCACTTTTTAAAAAATAAAAATGGTTGGGCCGGAGCGATAGCCAGCTAAGGTAGGGCATTTGCCTTGCACACGGCTGACCCATGCTGGCCGGGTTCGATCCCAGGCATCCCATATGGTCCCCTGAGCACCGCCAGGAATAATTCCTGAGTGCAGAGCCAGGAGAAACCCCTGAGCATTGCTGTGTGTTACTCAAAAAGGGAAAAAAAATGGAAATGGTAATCAAAAGGCTACTTAAAACAAAGCCCAAGCCCACATCGATTCACTAGTGAGTTCTTTCAAACCTTTAAAGAAGGACTACTACCAATTCTCCACAGGTTCTTTCCAAAAACTGAAGAAACAGAAACACTCCCACTTTATATGAAGCAAATATCACCTTGATACCAAAATCAGACAGAAATACCACAGAAAAGAGAATTAAAGACCTATATCCTGATCAACACAGATGAAAAAACTGTCAATAAAATACTAACAAATAAAATACAAGACCTCATCAACAATATATATAATGATCAAGTTGATTCATCCTGGAGATGCAAGGATGGCTAAACAAGTCAATCAACATAATATACTATATCAATTAGAGAAGAAAATAAAATTATATGATCATATCAACAGATGCAGGAAGGCATTTGACAATATACAGGACCAATTCATTATAGATAAAAACAAACAGAAAATAATACATCTCAATAAAATGGGAAGTGAACGACCTTTCCTCAACACAGTCAAAGCAGTTAATCATAAGCCCATGGAAATAACATACTCAAAACTAAAAGCCTTACCTCTAAAAATCAGGCATAAGGCAAGGTTTCCCACTCTTGCCATTTCTACTGGAAATACTCATCATAGCCATTAGGAAAGAAAAAAGATAACAAGGGAATCCAGATGAGCAAAGAGTAAGTCAGGCTTTCACTATTTGCAGATGACATGATACTATATTCAGAAAATCCTAAAGACTCTACAAAAAGCTCCTAGAATTAAAAAAAAAACAAACATTTGTATAGTAAAGTGGTAGGCAACACAAGTCCATGGCTTTCCCTATATGTGAAAAAGAAGAGGTGATGTTTAAAAAGCAATTGCATTAGTGATTGTACCTCAGAAAAAGCAAGTATCTTGGGAGTAGCTTTCATAATGAGGCAAAAGATCCTAACAAAGAAAACTGCAGAATGCTACTTCAAGAAACAAAAGAGGACCTGAAGAAATGTAAATACATCCCTGCTCATGGATTGAGTGGATTACTATCATCAAAATAAAATTTTGATGATGCTAAGAATTGTATAAATTCATTGCAGTCCCTATAAGAATACCCATGCTCTTTTTCCAAATAAATATATAAAACAATCCTGAAATTCCATTTGGAACAATAAACTCATCAAACAGCTAAAGCAATTCATGGGAATAAGAAGATGTGAGGCATTGCTTTCCCAAACCTCAAATTGCACTACAAAGCAGTAGTAATTAAAACAGCATGGTACTAGAATAAACACAGACCCTGAGATCAATAAAAAGTTATGTTGAGACAGACCCCCCCATTACATAATCTATTAATCTTTTAATATAGGAGTAAAAAGTATAAAGTGAACCAAGGAAATCTTTTTTTTTAAATTTTTTTATTATACCACCGTGAAACATACAATTACAAAGGTGTTCATAATTGGTTCTTGGTAATACAGTATTTCAGCACCCATCCCTCCACCAGTGCCCCATTTCCACCACCAATGTACCCCCCCCCTCCCGCCCCCAGGCCGCCTTAATAGCAGGTACCCCAGTTTCCTCTCTTTCTCTCTCTATCTCTCTCTGTCTCTGTATCTCTCTCCCTCTTATTTTACACATTGTGGCTAGCCCTGCAGATATTTAGAGTTTATCACTTAAGTCTCTTTGTGTATATTCAGTGATGAGTTTTAATCTGCCATTACCATTTCCCATATTTAGTAAAACACAGGTATCTATTTATATCCTATTAATGAATGCAGTCATTCTATATCTGTCCTTCTCCTTCTGACTAATTTCACTCAGCATGATAGACTCCATGTCCATCCATTTGCAGGTAAATTTCATAATTTCATCTTTTCTGACAGCCGCATAGTATTCCATAGTGTAGATGAACCACAGTTTCTTTAGCCAGTCCTCTGTTCTCGGACATTTGGGTTGTTTCCAGATTCTAGCTATAGTGAATAGCGCAGAGATGAATAAAGAAGTACAGATAGTGTTTCTGCTATGTGTTTTCGGTCTCTCGGGTATATTCCCAGGAGTGCTATTGCTGGATCAAATGGGAGGCGCAATATCTAGCTTTCGGAGGAATGTCCATATTGTTTTCCGGAAAGGGCTGGACCAGTCGGCACTCCCACCAGCAGTGGATGAGAGTCCCCTTTTCCCCACATCCAAGCCAGCACCGGTTGTTCTTGCTGTTTTGGATGTGTGCCAGTCTCTGTGCGGTGAGATGGTATCTCATTGTTGTTTTGATTTGCATTTCCCTGATGATTAAAGATGAAGAGCACTTTTCATATGCCTTTTGGCCATTCGAATTTCTTCTTTTGAACCAAGGAAATCTTTATCAAAAGTGATACTGGGGAGGAAAAAAAAGAACTCCAGACTTCTTTCTACTGATGACACAAAAGTCAAAACAAAATGGATTAAATACCTTGATATGAGACCTGAATCCATGAGATACATAGAAGGAAACACAGGCAGACTTCCCCCATGACACTGAAGCTATAGGCATCTTCAAGGATAAAACACCATTCACCAACCATTTGGAAGCAAAATAAAGAAATGGTACCATATTAAATTAAGATACTTCTGCACCTCAAAGGAAACAATGACCAGGACACAAAGACAGCTCATGGAATGGGAGAAATTATTTACCCAAGCTTATCTGGTAAGTGGTTAATGCCAAAGATATAAGACACTGGTAAAACTTTACAGGATAAAAATATACAACCCCATCAAAAAACAGGGAGAAGAGATGAACAGAAACTTCTTAAAAGGAAATACAAATTGCCAAAAGGCACATGAAGAAATGCATCAGGGAGAAGAAAATAAAAGGGAGATTTGAAAATCATAAACAACTTGAAGAAAATCAAGAAGAACCTGAGAAAATCATCAGGGAGAAGTGAATCAAAGCAACAATTAGGCATCTTCTCATACCACAGACTGACACACACACAAAGAACAAGAACAACCAGTGCTGGCATGGATTCAGGGAGAAAGGAACTCTCAATCACTGTCAGTGGGAACATCGACTAGTCCAGCCTTTCTGTAAAACAATATGGACATTCCTAAAGAAGCTGAGCTTCCATTTAACCCAGCAACCCCACTTCTCAGAATATACCCTGAAAAGCCCATAAACAAAATGGAGAAAAGACACTGGCAGTCCTATGTTTCTTGCAGTCCTATCCACTATAGCCAAAATCTGTATACAACCAAGTGTTTAATAATAAATGACTAGATATAGAAACTATGGCACATATACACCATGAAATGTTACTCAGCCACAAGAAAAAGATGAAGTCATGAAATTTGCTGCTACATAGAGGGACCTGGAGAGCATCACGTTGAGTGAAGTTAGTCAGAAGGAGACTGACACAGAATGATCTCTCTCATACATGGGATATAAAGAAACATAATGGTGGTTTAAGACATACCCAAAGACAATGGAAATTAAAATGATAAAAAACTAGTACTCAGTAGGAAACAGGCAACTTGAGGAGGCTTGGGGACAAGGACAGCAATGGGGCAACTTCTATGTGAGGGAAGTGTTCAACTTGAAGAAAGGTGGTAAAGCATTAGATATGAAACCCTGTCAGCAAAAGCACTGCAAACAACAGTGCAGAATGTATTTTTAAGAAAAGTAACTCTACAGCAGCAGACTGGTGGCGGGAAATAAATACTGGGGAGGGTATTGGTAAAGGGATTGGTGGTGAAACACCCTATTTCTGAAACCTAATTATAAATAATTTTTGTAATTTCACACAGTGCCTAAATAAAAATAAAGAAAAAAGAATGTAAAATAAAATCAGCGTATCAAAATGATCTCTGAATTTGTTTAAATTATACATATTTTGGTTATACATTTTAATGAATATTATATTTTAATGACAAACATATGCTTAATAATGTATGTTTAATATTTTAATGGATATACATGTTTAATACACATTTTAAATTAATAAAAATTTAATCATATATTTTGGAATACAAAAAGTATGACTAAAATGTTTTCCTTCAGACTCAACAAATTATGTAGTTAAAAAATTAATGCTTTTACCTTGTCCTGTGCCTTCCACTCTTATCTTCATATTTTACTTTTAGGTTTTTCTCTGTGTCTTGATGGTCATTATCTTCATCTAAACCATCCAAAAGCCCAGCAGCACTTCCTTTTTAAAATTTTACTAAGCTTAATCTTTAATTTAGCACAATAGAAGTCTAACAAAAGAAGAAAAATGAGGATTTGAGGGCTGGGAAGAGAAACACAGAGATAGGGGCCGGAGAGATAACACAGCTGGTAGGGCACTTGTCTTGCACACGGCCAACCTGGATTCAATCCCGGCATCCCATATAGTTCTCCAAGCACCACTAAGAGTAATTCCTGAGCGCAGCGCCAGGAGTAACCATGAGCACTGCTGGGTATGACGCAAAAAAGGAAATGAAAGAGATAATCACATAAGATCATGTTCTTAATAGCCTAAACAGGTAATAAAAAGATTGTTAAAAAAAACACCAGAAGGTGCAAAGCACATCTCATCATCTTACAATCTTACGATTGAGATCATCAGAGACTATCAAGGTTTGACTGAAGTCCAGAGGTACTACAGTCTAAGTACTGCATAGTCAATAGCCCTAATTTTTGTGTAAGATCTGTTTCAACTAGGCAGTTCTTATTTACAAAAATACTTATCAAATATAGAATTTTACATTATTA
>JAJIBD010017769.1:0-13015 GCA_021461705.1 Cryptotis parvus
CCCAGTGTTCTGACATGAGATAATCTCCGAGGGACTAGGCCTTTATCATTTGTTTAGATCCGAAACAAAAGTGTAACAACACTCTACATCTACACCTAAAAGATTTGTTGATCTTTGTTGACACTACTCTCCCTGAAGGATTATAGCTTTTTGGGGACTGACTTGAGGTAAGATCATCCACGTTGGTGGGAGACCTGGGACAAGTTCATGGTCAGAGTTCTGAACAAGAGCTAGAGGTCTGGGGAATTCCATTATCTTGGATTATAGCAGCAGAGCTTGTTTTATTATTAATACATAGTAAGTTGAAAGACTTTTGGAACCGAGCTGAATTCATGGTTTGTCCATCTGACACCAGTCATTGAAATAAAAGGGAACTTGTTCTTTGATATTGTTGGGGACCCCGTGGCCACCACACAGTCCCCCAAGCCCTGCCAGGAGTGATCCCTGAGCACAGAGCCAGGAGTAAGCCCTGAGCATCACTGGATGTGCCAACAAACAAAACTGGGCAAATAAGAGTCATTAGACAGGACTCTGAGTCCCCCAGGTGATAGCTACCTTACCTCCTCTAAGAGTGAGGTTTAATCACCCCTGAAAGATGATGGTTCTTCTTGAAAAGAGCCTCGGGTCAAGCGGTTACCTGTTGTGTTTTCTTCTGCTGCCCTTGGGTTTGAGAACCACAGTTCAGTGTCACTGATAACAGTAGCCAATAATGTAGTATGGAGACCATCCATACAGATGTGTGCACAGCTGGGAAGAACCCCTCCAAAAAATATGGCAATATAGAAGACCCTCATCTTTCCCTTGTGGAGAATGCCAGAAAGTCATATTCCTTTACATGACTTCTTCATGACTGCTTCTCTCTGCTGCTTACTTTGCTGGGTAATTTTATCAATGAGGAAATTTGTAAGTATAATCTTAAGCTTGGTCTTCAATCCTAAGGTACAGGCTACTTTATTTCAGTCCCTAAACTCTTTCCACAACACCCAGTGGTCACAAAACTGCTCTTTAAATACTCAGTAAATTCCACACAAGACAGTAATCATGCTTCTCAATTATCTACCCCCACCACACAAAAACAGTCATTCAAAAGCACACAGACACCACTCTTCACTGCAACATTAACACAACAGTTAGGATGTTCAAGAGCAGCTGAGAGGATACGACAGCGTGGTATATATACAGAATGAAATACCAGACAGTTGGGGTCAGAGCAATAGCATACCAGGTAGGGCGCTTTGCCTTGCATGTGGTCGAGCCGGGTTCGATCCCCTGGCATCCCATATGGTCCCCCAAGCACGGCCAGGAGTAATTCCTGAGTGCAGAGCCAGGAGTAACCCCTGAGCATTGCTGGGTGTGACCCAAAAAAGCAAAAAAATAAAATAAAATAAAATAAAATAAAATAAAATAAATATCAGGCAGCTTCAAAGGTTGAAATCACACCATTTGGTGTAACTTGAAGGGAACTCAGGATTATTTTTTAATTTTTTATTATACCATAGTGAAACATAGTTACAAAGGTGTTCATAATTGGTTCTTGGTAATACAGTATTCCAGCACCCATCCCTCCACCAGTGCCCCATCACCACCAGCAGTATACCCACATGCCCTCCGCCCACCCCCAGGCTGCCTCAGTAGCAGGTACCCCCCTTTTCCTCTCTTTTCTCTCTCTGTCTCTGCATCTCTATCCCCTTCTTTTACACATTGCCGCTAGCCCTGCAGACATTTAGGGTTTATCATGCAAGTCTCTTTGTGTATATTTAATGGTGGAACTCAGGATTTTATGTGAAATAAAGGAGGTCTGGGCTGGAGTGATAGTGCACACATAGTCAATCTGGATTCAATCCCTGGCACCCCAAAAGGTCCCCACATACACCAGGAGTGATCCCTGAAGGCAGAGCCAGCAATAAGTACTGAGCACAACAAGGTGCAGCCCCTTGCCAAAAAAGGTCAAACTGGGGGCCGGAGCGATAGCCCAGCTGAACTGTAAAGAAAATTATTTGGGAAAATTCATCAAATTAAAACAAATAATTGCAAGTTGAAATAGACTGCTGTAGGGGGACTCTTGACGAGCAGGGCTTGTGATCAGCTCTTCTGCTGGGTAGAGCTCTGAAGAGCTGTGGAGTCCGGATGTTGAAAATGGCGGTCTTCATGGTGTGTATTTCAAGCCAGGTATGCCTGATTCAGAGACTCAGATACATGGGGCAGAGCTGCTAGCAGCTCTCCCTGTGCCCAGCTGATCATGAGACACCCAGGAGGGAAGGTGGGTTCTAGCCCTGGCCCGCCATCCCAGCAGAGCCTTGCAAGAAGCCAGAGGAACCCCCACACCATGAGGGCCTCCATTTTCAACATCCGACTCCACAGCTCATCAGAGAAAATTGATCTTTCCCCGGTTCATCAAGAAATGTACAAGATGAGAGGTTACTATGAGTATCCAACCCGCACGGCAGAGCCTAGCAAGCTACCCGTGTCATACTTGATATGCCAAAAACCAGTAACAATTATAGACCTCATTCCCATGACCTCAAAGAATGGTTTGAGGCTCTTTATGTTCCTGGAGTGAGCAGACGCCCTTGGGATACACTAGCATGTGACAGGACATATGAAGATGTTACTGGTGCCTGCTCGAGCAAATTAATGAACAACGGGAAGACAAGTGATACAAGTAAATTGCAAGTTAATTTATACTTGCAATTTGCATGCTTTTCCAGAATAGATTAGACCGGGGCTCTGATCCCCTAATGTGCAATTTGGATCCTGGAAGCAGGAGCAAATTGGGGCCTCCTCAGTCTCAGCTCACTGTTGACAAAGGCTGATAAATGATCCAGTACTCAGGGCCAGAGAGATAGTACAGCAAGTAGGGCGCTTGCCTTGCATAAGGCCAACCCAGGTTTGACCCCAGCATCCTATATGGTCACTGAGGCACTACCAGGAGTGATTTCTGAGTGCAGAGGCAGGAATAACCCCTGAGCATTGCCGCATTGTGTCCCCCCAAACAAAAAAAAGATCCACTATACATCTTAAAGTTACTTCCATACTGTATGACTGAAACCCAATCATAAACATCTTTGTAATTGTATATCTCAATGTGGTATATTTAAAAAAATATTTAATTTACTTCTAGGTGCTGATTTTTCCTAGTACTTGTGATGTATACGGTTTTCTACATCTTTCTTTTAAAAAATTCTCTCTCTCTCTTGCTCTCTCCACACACACTCTAATAAATTTTGCTTTATTTCAGAACATTTTTTGAGATCCTCATTTGGGAGTGCTTTGGAGTCATACAAAGCCATTTTTTACTGCAAATCAAAACTTTTATTATCTACTAAGTTTGGGTTTCAATTTTTGGCAGTGAAAAAAAGCCAGAGTTGACCATCATCATTACTATTTTATTTAACTGTGCTACAAGCATTGAGATGTTCCAGACACACTAAACAAGGGCAATACTATTGAAAACGTTAAGTGTAGCTCCCCAAAAGTAACTATACACTTAGAGCTAAGTCCTAAAATATGAGGGCCTAAAGAGATACAACAGGCCTTGCTGTGGCCAACCCCACACTGATACCCAGCACCACACAGGCCCCCAAGCTTCACCGAGGGTAGCCCTGCAGACCCTGTGAAAATCTGGGGTGGACTACGTAATTCCTGGCACCACAAGCCTTGTGCACCGAATCACTGACCCAGTTGGTAAGCGTCCCCATGTCCCATTCAAATTTTTTTTTTTTTTTTTTTGCTTTTTGGATTATTGTTTGGGGGACACATGCAGCAATGCTCGGGGGTTATTCCTGCCTCTGCACTCAGAAATCACTCCTGGAACGTCAGTGCTATAGAATTTAAAGGTGTCGCACGGCTGCAAATGTGGTTGTGCCATCATAGAAACTCCAGGATATTTAACTGGGCCATGAGGTTACATGGTGGGAGGTAAGGGAGGTATGCGTGACTGCTGGGGCTCCAGGAAGTGGGGAGGCTGTCCCCAAACACTGAGCAAAACCTCGAGTTCTCAGCCTGAAGACCAGTGCACCTAGGATTCGAGGCAGTTTGGCATCTCTCTGAAGCTCAGATGAAAGGCAGTGGAGTCCAGCCACTGTCATGGGCACAGCTGCGGGTATGACATGGCTGCATGGACTTCGGCAGCATGGGAATAGGTACACCCACTCTCAAGGATCCACAGAGTCTTCAGCCGGGAGACAGCTGCACCTGTTTTCCAGCTAGCTGATCTCTTTCAACATTTAATCGTGAGTCTGTAAAGCTGCACAGGCGGATGAGCATACACGGAGGTGTCGTGAGGTGTGGGTGTGGTTATGGGGACTCTGGCAGTAGGGGTGGGAGAGGCTGCCTGCACCCATTCCAAGAAGACCCCAGAGTTCTCAGCCTGAAGACTGGTAGACCGGGCATTTCCCACCCAAGTTTTAAAAAATAGGTAAGAGTTAAAATGTTGTGTTTTTCATCAGTCATACATAATAGAAAAATAGTATTTCATTTACATAACTTTTTACAAAGTAGATTTTATACTCTCTTCCAGAGTAGCTGGCATGGAGGTGGAGGAAAGGGCAGAGGAGCCCAAATCCCTCCTCCAAATCTGGCCAGCATGGCCCCTCCCGCACATTGTGAGCGAATCCTTGGAGCAAGGTTGGACTCAGCCAAGGGCTGGCCGAATCCCTTACCAACCACTGGAGGTCAGCTCCATGGGTTGCGCCCTCGTAGGGGCGAGTGGGGACTTGGAGTGGGGATTTGGGCTCCTCTGCCCTTTCTTCCACCTGCATGCCAGCTACCCCGGAAGAGAGACATGCCAGACCCACAGCTCCGCTGGCAAGCAGCCATGGTCTTAGATAGTACTAGATGTTAGTACTATTAACTAGTCTTAGATCGTCGTAGACAGTCTTAGGTAGTACTAGATGTTAGGATCAGGTCCTCCCCAGGATCTTTCACATTTATACACTGTATACAGTACTAGGCAGGTTCTAGTTGTGACCCGTCATCCCAGTGAGCCTAGCAGGAAGCCAGAGCAACCCCCACACCATGAGGTCAGTCATTTTCAACATCCAGACTCCACAGCTCCTCAGAACTCCACCCAAGAGAAAACCTGATCTTTCCCCTTTGAGTTTCATTAGTAAATGCTCGAGATGAGAGCCTTCTACTGAGAGTATACCACCTCCACAGCAGAGCCTGGCAAGCTACCCATGTTTTATTTGATATGCCAAAAAACCAGTAACAATTATGGACCTCATTCCCATGACCTGAAGGAATGGTTTGAGGCTTTTCCTCTTCCTGGAGCAAGCAGATGCCCCTGGGGTACACTTGCTTGGAACAGGACATATGGAGATGTTACTGGTGCCGCTCGAGCAAATCGATGAATAACGGGAAGACAAGTGATATAAATGAAGATTTTATACACTTGGTATCACTTGCATCACTTGTCTTCCCGTTGTTCATCAATTTGCTTGAGTGGGCGTCAGTAACGTCTCCACTGGTTGGGAATGAGGTCCATCATTGTTACTGTTTTTGGCATATTGAATACACCACGGGTAGCTTGCCAGGCTCTGCCATGATTCTAGGTTCATCCCAGGGGGCCCAGTCTTTTTCTATGTCAGACCTTCAACCATCTAGGGCCCATGGGTATAGACAAGCCTGTCTCCTGTATGCCACCTGCTGATGGAGCCAGGTACCGCAGTCACACCTGCAACACCTCAAGGGGCAAGTATACACTCGATAGTCTGAAAAAATTAAACTACTCATACCATGAAACAAATATTACTACAGCCTTAGTTCTTTCATGATAGTGTATTATTAGATCATTTTTTAGAAAATAAACAGACATTTTAAAGCTATAAACATAATGATAGAAAATTTCTTACAAGCAAACACCAATGACAGTGAAACTCGAGTGAGCCGTGCAGAATATTATCCATTCTTTTCATTAAGGTCCTTTCTATTCACACTGCAGCTGGCTCAACATAGTTATCATGAAACATTTTAGTAGCCAGAAAGTTTACTTTCATTTGACATTTTCTTCTAAAATGAAGAAACAGTCTTCTTCATATAGTCTTACTTATATAATAAGAAAGAATTGAGGAACCTTGCAGAAGGTCTAACTTTCTGTTCGTTCTTTCCCATTCTATTCTTTATTGTATGAAGTACTTTATTTTGCCACTCTAGAAGAATTCATTTTCTTGATGTCCATTTGGCTTAGAATCAACGTTCCATTTTTGAATTTTCCAACCTGTCCAACACGTCCACTTGATAAAATACTAGGAGCTGATTTCTTCTTTTTGGACTTCCTAAATTTAAAATGAAATAAAAGAGAATTCAGTCAATCCTATAAAGGGCTTATGACTAAACAACTCTTGGTCCAGTTCCACAGAGGCCCTCCCCCACTGCAGTGCCTGCCACTGGCCTGCCTGGGGCCAGAAACAGGACATCTGCCTTCCTGCGCCAGGACCTTGGCAATGTCTTCTCTGCACCAGATCTTTCCTGTTGTCCCTTTCTCTTTTGTATTCAGTTCTCAATTCAGATGTCACCTTCTTAAATGACGTCACAGCCTACAACCCCCTCACAATTCTCTATTCGCCCCTTCACACTGCTTGCCAGTACCTACTATCCCCTTACTTATCTGACCGCATAATGCTGTGTTTCTCTCCTTGAGGGCAGAGCACCCTCACTATACTGGGTATACTGTCAACACCTAAGGTACCTCTGTGCCAGAAACTGAAAGGACCAGCCAAAACAAATAACCACCTGACAGCATGTGCAAGCTTCCAAAGACAGAAGAAATATATTTTAAGCAGTGACCTTTTCAAAAAGGTACTTGAGGGGCCGGAGTGATAGCTCAGCGGGGAGAGCGTTTGCCTTGCACGTGGCTGAACTGGGTTCGATCCTCAGCATCCCATATGGTCCCCTGAGCACTGCCAGGAATAATTCCTGAGTGCAGAGGCAGGAGTAACCCCTGAACATCGCCAGGTGTGATCCAAAAAAGCAAAAAAAAAAAAAAAAAAAAAAAGAAAAGAAAAGGTACTTGAGCAAAAGCTAAGGAACAGGTATAAAAACAACAAAATCAACATTCTCTTACTCAAAGAGTAAGAGAAAAACTTATTCTCATGTTCTAACCTTGAGTTGCGTTATGTGAATACTAAGTCTGTGATTCAGTGCTAGGATACTAATAGGCTCCCTTAGGAAAAAACATTCACTTTTTGTTGGAAATGTCTATCTCAGCCATTCTACGCATGACTTTGAAAATGGGAGAGTGGAGAAAATTCCTAATTTAATTCTGAGGCAGCTGCTTGATCTTGGACAATTTACTCAACTGTGCCTTCCTCTTAAAGGGTTCGGTGAGGGTACACAAAAGATATTGAAGGACTAGAATCATCACATACAATTAGGGTGTTAATTTCAGAACAAAGCAACAGGCTTATTCAAGTCATTCTATCCTAGAACCTAAAGATATCACTCACCTGTCTTCCTGCCCTTTCCTCTTCTTTTTCTTGAAAATATCTGTGTCCTGGGTCTGATTACAGAATTTAAGAGATGTATGTGTCAGTAAAGGATAATAATTAAAAAAAAACAAAATAGGCACGATGTTTCTGACAAAAATAAACAAAAAAAACACAGACACTTGACTTCTAAATATTTTTTAGGAATATGAGTCAGACTCCCTTTCAAGAACGAAATAGGAAAGATCATTCCAGAGCAGACTAGAAGCCAAACTGTCAATTTCTCCATCTTAAGTGAAAGGAATGAATGATTCACAGATTCCCCTTGCAGTTCTTCATATGTCCTTGTGTTCTATATGATTCTCAAAGGCCAGTCTACAGAGCAGTAACAAACCAAAAGCAATAGATTGTTGCTGCTTAACCCTGGTGTTAAGGATATATGAAAACTGAAAACTATTGTTCTGTGACAAAATGAAATGCAAAAGTCTGACGGTCTAGGATAAAGATCAAAGCAGCTCATACTATCTGAATGACTTCCTTCTCTCTTACCAGTCCTTCTCTTCCTTTCCTTTTTTCCCTTCTCTTCCTTCCCTCATCTCTCTTTCCTCTTTTTGCTTCGCTGGGCATTACCCAGTAGTGCGTAGGAGCCACTCCTGACTCAGAGCTTTGGGGTTGCTCAAGGGACCACAGGTGCTCCAGGGACGGCAGGGTGATCAGGCCCAGGCCTTCTCCAGCCCTGGAAAGATTTTCTTTTTTGGGGGGGCCAACCCGACAATGTTCAGGGGTTACTCTTGGTTATGCACTCAGGGATTACTCGACGGTGCTCAGGGGACCATATGGGCTGCGGGGATTGAACCAGGGTCGGCTGTGTGCAAGCCTACAGCTGTGCTACCGCTCCTGAACAAGATTTCCAAAGCAAACTTTTAAGGTAAATATGCTAGACTTGGGCGAGAGTGATAGAACAGTGGGGAGGGCATTTGCCTTGCGTGGCCAACCAGAGTTCGATCCCCGTTAATCCATATGGTCCCCAGAGCACCACCAGGAGTAATTCCTGAGTACAGAGTCAGAAGTAACCCCTGAGCATTGCCAGGTATGACCCAAAAAGCAAATAAATTAATTAAATAAAATAAAATTTAAAAAAACACGCTAGACTGGTTGACTAGAAATACAGATTTAAAATCCTGAGAGAATGTGATCATCTAACCTGATATACAGTCTCTGTAGATTCCAAGCAGCAAGTTTCATTGTGGCAAACTGTTCCCATCTTTCTAAACCAGTTTAATAAATTAAAACACAAAGCACCTACCATTCTCTTTTCTTCTTCCTTGGCTGCCTTTTTTTTCCCTGATTTGCTCCTGCAAAACCTTATAGTTTACATAACTATTTTTGGGAGCCTGAAATTAAAAAAAAAAAAAAAAAAGGATGTACTTCATCATCTTTTGATATGTTAAACTTTCCCAGTGGTCGCACCTCAGTGCCATGAGCCCCTAAGCACCTCACCTCAGTGCCATGAGCCCTAAGCACCTCACTTCAGTGCCATGAGCCCTAAGAAGCACCTCACCTTAGCACCCAGCATAATGGCACGTTCCTGCTCCAGGACTCTTTCCTTTCCTTTTCCATAACCAGTGATTCCAAACCGGTGCACTTCCAAACGAGCCTATAAACACAAAGAAGATCCAGAATCCAGGTATATTCCAAAACTCCCACAGAAACATTTTCCCAGGAATAATGCGTTTTTGGATACTCGTTGCTGTAAATTGAATCCTTATCTATATCACAACCTGCAGGAACTACAAATTAGCAAAAATTTCTATTGATATGGTAGGGCTTAAGCAGCCCTCTGGAGGCATTCTTCCATGTTTAATAGGGACAGCTGGAGCAAAGACTTCTCTGCATAAATCAGCAATCAAACTAGGATTAAATATGGGCTCTAAAGTCCGTTAGCATGCCATCACAAAGTCCTCTCCAAACACACCTATCCACACTGATAAACCATTCATGTAGGTGCTTCAAACAGTTTTTTTTCTTAAAAAACAAGAAAACTAGCTCACAATCACAGAATGTGTGTATACATATATAAATTCTGTGATTATTTTCACAATCATATATAAATGCATATATTACATTCTGTGATTTTACATATATCTTGAATCACTGTATCACAGTGGTTCAAAAGGCACTTTTAAATCACTGCACAGTATTCAATAAAATGAAAGATGTGTTAGGGGCCGGAGCGATAGCCCAGCAGGTAGGGCGTTTGCCTTACACGTGGCCGGCCTGTGCTGGCCCGGGTTTGATCCCCGGCATCCCATATGGCCCCCCAAGCACCACCAGGAGTAATTCCTGAGTGCAGAGCCAGGAGAAACCCCTGAGCATTGCCCGGTGTGACCCCCGGCAAAAAAAAAAAAAAAGATGTGTTGGATTGAACTCGGGTTGGCCTTATACAAAGCAAATGCCCTGCTCTGGCCCCAAACATTCTTTTTTTTTTTTTTTAAATATGTAACCAAAAATGTTTGAGATTTCAGAATGTTAGAGATTTCAAAACATACCTTTTCTAGGTTAAATTCTTGTATCTCCAAATCTTTCTCAGGAATACCGGTCTTGGGCTGCAAAAGAAAAAAGAAAAGAACTCTCATAAAGAACATCTGTTAACATATCTTTCTGTTATCTATCACCTACAGGACAGAAATGTTTCTAAAAGCTCTGAAATTGGATCAGATACCTTAACTCTGGATCAGATACCTTAACTCTAACAGTAAATTAGATGCCTTAACATTAAAAAGTTGCATAAAAGTAAAAAAAAAAGGTATGAGTTAGGACCCGGGAGATAGTATAACAGGTAAAGTGCTTGCCCGGCATGTGGCTGACCTGAATCTAATCTCCAATACCTCATACGATCCCTTGAGCACCACAAGGAGTGATCCCTCAGTACAGAGCCAAGAGAGAGACCTGAGCTCTTCTGGGTGTGACCCAATCCAGAGCCTACCCTCACCCCTGCCCCGAATATGTCAATATATCAGCTGAAGGTAAGTTAGGAAATATAATGCAATGTTAAGAGTTTGTGGAGCGAGTGATAGCCCAGCGGGCAGGGTGTTTGCCTTGCACGCGGCCGGCCCATGACGGCCCGGGTTCGATCCCGGCCTGGGTTCGATCCCGGTATCCCATATGGTCCACTGAGCACCGCCAGGAGTGATTCCTGAGCGAAGAACCAGGAGTAACCCCTGAGCATTGCTGGGTGTGACCCAAAAAAAAAAAAAAAAAGTTGATATAATACATTAAGATATAATTATAGCCTCTGCTCTCTAGGTCCTTCCTAGCTATCATAGGGCAGTTCAAGACAGCCATGGAATCAGTCCCCGAATACAGTAAAACTATGATAGTCTCTATTGAACAATCATGGAATCAGTTTGTTATGTCCAAAGAATAATTGAGGGGGTTGGAGAGAGCACAAATGGTTAAGGTGCTTGTCTCGTGTGCAGACAACCCAGGTGTGATCCACTGAACACATGGTTCCTTGAGCATAAGGAATAAGCCCTGAGCACAACTTGGTGTGAACCTCACTCCCCCACACTCTCACACTCTCTCTCTCTCTCTCTCTCACTCACACACACACACACACACACACACACAGGAGAAATGAAAAAGTACTGGTGAGACGGTCAGCATTCAAGCATTCAGCTGGCCTGCCTGATACAGGCAATTACCCACTCTACCCAAAATGTAGGTTTATGTTCTAATTACTGTTGTTCTTTGTTCTTTATTTTTTTTTTTATTTTTTTTTTTTTTGGGTCACACCCGCAAGCTCGGGGCTACTCCTGGCTCTGCACTCAGGAATTACTCCTGGCGGCGCGGGACATATGGGATGCCGATCGAACCCAGGCGCAGAGGCCTGCGGCAAGGCAACGCCCTACCGCTGGGCTATCGCTCCGGCCCCCTTTGTTCTTTTATTTTTAAAAAAATGTTTTAATTAATTTTATTATACCACTGTGATCTCACGGTGGCATAATAAAATTAAAAAAAAATTTAAAAAATACAATCACAAAGATGTTCATGATTGGGTTTCAGTCATACAGTGTTCCAGCACCCATCCCTCCATCAGTGCCCATTTTTCCCACCACCAATGTTCCCCAAATTCCCCCCCCTCCCACCTCTATGGCAGGTTCTTTATCTCCTCTCTGTCTCTCAGTCTCTGTCCTCTGTCCTCTCTCTCTCTCTCTCTCTCTCTCTCTCTCTCTCTCTCTCTCTCTCTCTCTCTCTCTCTCTCTCTCTCTCACACACACACACACACACACACACACACACTGTGGCTTACCCTACATGCATTTAGGGTTTATCATGTATATACTTTTGCCTACATTTGATGCTCAGTTCTAATCTGGTATTACCATTTCCCACAATTAGTAGAACATGGGTACATATTTATTTCCCATTAATGAATGCAGTTATTCTACATCTGTCCTTTCCCTTCTGACTAATTTCACTCAGCATGATAATCTCCATGTCCATCCATTTGTAGGCAAATTTCATGTCTTCATTTTTTCCTGACAGCTGCATAGTATTCCATTGTGTAGATGTACCATAATTACTTTACTCAGACGTCTGTTCCTAGGCACTCAGGTTGTTTCCAGATTCTGGCTATTGTGAATACTGCTGCGATGAATACAGAAATGCAGATCGTGTTTCTGCTGTGTGTTTTGAGTCTCCAGGGTATATTCCCAAGAATGGTGTTGCTGGGTCAAATGGGAGCTCAATATCTAGTTTTTGGAGGAATGTCCACATTGTTTTCCAAAAGGGCTGGACCAGCTGGCATTTCCTCTAAGTACTGTTATTAAACTGCATTGTGTATATTAAAACAGGTTTTCATGGGTATGACATGGTACTAACATGGTACCTGTTTAATGGATATTATGAAATATCCATTTTTTTTTGTCCTATTACTGGCAGTTTCTAAAACCCAGGGAATATCCTAAAGAATAAGAACAACAGCTTCTGTTATGTTAATGAAGCAACTTTTGGAGAGCCAGAAGAATAAACAGCTCATTGCTCCAATGACAGAAAAGGGACCGGAGGTCAGATCAGTTACCCCTGGCCAGTGTGTTTATTAAGTATGCCTATGTAATGAAACCTCCATATGACTAGCTTGAAAATGTCCAGGTTAGTGAACACCTGGATGAGCTCTAGGCATGGTGGCTCTACCATGGAAACTGGAATGACCTGTTCAGTTTTCCATGTATTATATATTGGAATTCCATACACTGGAAGCTGTATGGCCAGTACATTTTCCTTGCATTATAGTTCTCTCATCTGGCTGTTCCTGCTATTACTATATCCTAAATAAAAATCAATATACTTAACTAAATTTACAAAATACAGTGAGTAAATAGACTTCCTGATCTTGCGGTCAATAGAGAGACTTTAGGTTATAGATAAAAAAAAAATGTGTGAAAAAAAGTGTGGAAAGCCCCAAAGAATTTTAAGTAAGGCCCTGAGGTAATCTGATTCCTAATTATTTTTTGGGGGCTTTTTGGGTCACACTGGCAATGCTCAGGGGTTACTTCTGGCTCTGCACTTAGGAATTACTCCTGGCGGTG
>JAJIBD010017775.1:0-16896 GCA_021461705.1 Cryptotis parvus
TTGTTGGTCTTCAGAAATCTTATTGGCACACGTTTGATTTTTTTTACTTGTCACCACTAAGCAAAAGTTCATAGAAGTCAAAGGACTTACCCATAGCCTCACAGCGAGAAGATGCCATCCAAAGGTTGTCTGGTTGCAAAGATCGTTTCTTTCACTCTTCCAAGTTAAAAAGAGCAGTTTCCTGAGCGCTCCCAGCTTGTTTCAGCAAGACACACTTTAAGCCATCCCGTATTCTGCCTCTGACAGGAACACAGAGGAGAGCTCAAGCCTCCCTCAAGCCCTTCCCATCTTTTTTTTAATTTACTTTTCATTATATCACTGTGAGATAGTCAATTAAAGAGCTGTTCAAGATGGGTTTCAGTCATACAGTATTCCAACACCCATCCCTTGCAAAAATTCTTACCAAAAATTACCCCCAAAAATCCTACAAAAAAATTAATACTAAACTACAACCCAGCAGTTCTAGATCATTCCTTCATGAAGCAAAAGTATGGGCAACTCTTTTTATTTTGGGGGAGGCGTTTTGGACCACACCTGGCAATGCTCAGGGTTACTCCTGGCCCTGCATCAGAAAGTACTCCTGGCAGTGCTCAGGGGACCATATGGGTTGCCGGGATCAAACATGGGTTGGCCTCATGCAAGGCAAACGCCCTACATGCTGTGCTGTCGCTGCAGCCCAGTACGGGTAACACTTGTTACTTCTGTAGGGGAGAGTTTTCAGCAGGTACAGTTTCTTTTCATTTTTTTGTGCAAAGTTTCACCTGCACTCATGTAGGAAGGACAACCCCTTACGCTGCACTGATTTTCACTGCATTTCTAAGCAATACCTCAGCCTCCCCTTCCTCACGAGTTGGCTTGCTGGGTCAGGTTAGCAAAAACTGATTGGAAAAACCTTTACTGGGCCTCTCAGGCTGGGCATTGGAGAGTCTGGCTGAAAAGTCCGCACAGATCTGCCTCTAATCCTCAAGCCCTCCTCGAATCTGGGAGCACTCAGCTCATTTCTGCCTCCTCAATCCTTTCAGGGCCTCCTTCCCATGCTCCTTCTTTTCCTTTCTCCAGTCTCTTGCAAAATCTCGCTCCAAAATGTCAGTCAACCATCAGCTAATGGGATCAGAAGTTGCCTCACCATCACAAACCTCCTGGTCACTGGCCCAAGGGCCCCCATGACATCCAGTGTCCCAAGATGACCTCCCAGCCTACATGACGTAAGAAGACATTTCAGAGCAACTTTATAAATGGAGAAACTCATTCGTTATTTTTCCAAGGGGCCAAGAGAAGAAAATGTTATGAACAAGAAATTGTTGGTAGGTCACTGGCCGGGACACTGAAATTTGAACCCTGGACAATTAATTTGAGGATAATATAAACAGGTTTCATGATACAGATTTTAGGAATATGATATGAAGAGTCTGTTGTTTTGAATTCTAGAATGTTCTGCCTCCTCCCACCCCCGCAGCTCTCTTACTATTACTTGGCAGGCTCCGCACTCACCACTCTCCGGGCTGCCGGCTGTTTGCTCCCTCCTCACCCACTGCTAGAGGACAGACAAACTGGATGATTGGCTTCATGTGGTCGCCTTGCCTACATTTATTCTGGTTTCCTATTGTGGTGCTGACACACATTTTTTAAGAGTTCCATTATGTGCGTATTTTCTTTTTCCCTCTTCACTTCAGAAAAAAGGACTTTAAAGGAATAGTTAACAACATAAAAAATTGTTGTTGTTTAAAGAAACAAGGTTCTCTCTGGTTCTTTGCCTTCTTTCACAATCATGGTCATGCCCCCCAGAAGGAACCGATTACTGCGTACAAGACTTTGAAGCATCTAGATATGTGTGTGTTGTTTTTTCTTCTCTTCTCTCTCTCTCTCTCTCTCTCTCTCTCTCTCTCTCTCAGAATCTGGCCACTGCCAACCACTGATTTAGGAATGTTTAGAGGTAGATGCCAGCTCAATAATCAAAATCATTTTAGTACTGAGAACCCAACCACAGTCTCTGTAGACCAGCGGAATTTATTGCTTGCTCCAGTTCACTAAGAAATAGAACCAACAACATTTTGAATAAAGAAGAGTCTGATAAGATGTGATGGAATGTCAGGAGAATTCATTCTGATCAGAAAACAGAGCTAGCTTTGAATTTGAACTATGAAAAAGCACACACAGCTCGATGGCCCTAGCTTGCTTCCCTTGACCTGGGGGGAAGAAGATGAGCCACAGCGCACTTTAGGAAAGAGACTCCGCATCCCACTGCTGGCCTTCAGCTAATGCACATCCCTCTTTTCATTCCATGGATCTGTATAGGGCCGACTGTGGGCCGTGCTTTGATCCATAGGGACTCCAGCATCCAACAGCATAAACCCTAGCCCTACCCAGAAAAAAAAGTGATGTGATCTGTGCCATGTGGGCCCCAGGCAGCTGAGATATGCAAGGTGCATGCAGGAAGGATCCTATTCCTATGAGTTTATAGATCAAAATGGCAGAGTTCCTCCCTCGGAGCTATTTCCAGGGTGCTTCCGGCAAGCCAACAGGCACATATCTCTATATCTCTGTCAAGATACCCAGGGTACCTAGATATTCTATGGCCTCTGTGTTGGAGTCTTCCCCCACAAACCTACTCCAGCCTGTTGCAAAACACTGGCCAGGGTGGTGCGGGGCTACTGCGGTCTGACACCATGAGACCCAGCATAGCAGCCTACGTGCTGGTATAAGGACTCAAGGTCACTGCACACAACTAGTCATAGACCAGCGAATGAGAAAACCAAAGATAATACAGACACCACCACAGCTGCAGATACTCAGGTACAAAAGGACTTTATCAGGCTGGTATAGCTCCCGGTTCTGGCAGCAATCTCGCAACTCATCCTAACAGGGATGCGTGCTTCTGCCGCATTAGCAGAGTACGACAGGACCGTCTGAATTCCAAGGTCCAAACTGCCTCCCTAGAGCCTCACTTTCACTCACTAGACTCAGAAGCAGCCCCAACCCCACTACCACGGGACTGTATCGGACAAGCATTTCCACTGGGAATGATCCCAGAAAGAGAGCACGGTCAGGAAAGGGGAACTAATTCTTGTTTGTCTGAGTCTGGGCCACACCCAGTGGTGTGCAGGGCTTACTCCTGGCACTGCGTTCAGGGATCACTCCTGGAAGTGTTCAATGCCAGGAATCCAGCTAGGGCTGTGTAAGGCACATGCAGTACTAGCTCTCCAATCCAGGAACTAATTTTGTGGAGAATAAGCATTACACTAGCTCTACACACATAAACATTTTTTGAGAAAAAAAACAAATATACTGGGTTCAGGGAAGTGGTCTCAGAGGGCTGGTACAAACTGCATGCTTTGTGCCAGGAAGTCAGGGGTTCAAATGGTCCCTTGTGTACTACCAAGTGTGAGAGGAAACAAAGGAAGGAGGGAAGAAGGAGGAAGGGAAGGAAGGAAGGAAGGAAGGAAGGAAGGGAAGGAAGGAAGGAAGGAAGGAAGGAAGGAAGGGAAGGAAGGAAGGAAGGAAGGAAGGGAAGGAAGGAAGGAAGAAGGAAGGAAGGAAGAAGGAAGGAAGGGAAGGAAGGAAGGAAGGAAGGAAGGAAGGAAGGGAAGGAAGGAGAGAAGGAGGGAAGACGGGAGAGGGAGGAATGAGAAATATTAGACATTTAACAAAATACTAAATTTTGGAGGCCAGATGATAATGCAGTGAGTAGGGCATTTGCCTTGAATGCAGCCACCCTGAGTTCAATCCCTGGCACCTCATATGGTCCCCCTGAAACTGCCAGGAGTGATCTCTGAGCACAGAGTAATCCCTAAGCACTGCTGTGCAGGCCCCCACCCCACAAAACAATGCAAAATACTAAAATTTTTGCTGCTTTATGTGAGCTAATACTCTGAGCTGACCAAAACACAGATCTTGGTTCCTTGAAGTGAGATGGCAAATCTTCAATGACCCTCAGGCCTGGCCTTGAACCCACCCACAGGGCAGGGAGAAGAGGTGCTGGTTGCAGACCTTCTAGGGTGTGAGTACAAGTAGCCAAAGGGACAGAGGGCATGCTTTTCTTCCACACACTGAGACAATCCATCTTCAAAGCCTAGAGAAAATCATGTACCACTTTCCTCCTTCTTTTATTTTTTTTTCAAGGAAATAATACCTAGCAGAGCTCAGGGCCACTCCAGCTGGTGCTCAGGGGACCGTGATCAAACCCAGGTCTCCCACATGAGAAGCCCGCACTTGAGCCATCTCTGACCACATCCCTCACCTCTTCTTCACAGAGGGACTTCCTCTTTTAACTGGAACATGTGTTCTGCTCACAGGGCTCCCAGCCTTTGTCAAAGGTTTTCAGAACAAGATGAACCTGAAGGCAGAAAAGGGAGAGAGCATCCAACTACTAGTCTGGGGCAGCTGGCTCCCCATTTGTAAACTGTGAGATCATAATGGCTAGTATTTACTTTGAAGGTTGGTCTTCTCTCAATGGGTAAGAGCTCAAGTGACTGTTAGTCCTGGGCTTGTTTTTTGTTTTTCTGAAGTGGTATGGTTTGGGCCACACCTGGCAGTGCTCAGGACTTACTCCTGGCTCTGCTCCAGCATCATTCCTTGTGATGCTCAGGAGACCAGACGCAGTGCAGGGAATCAAACTGGGGTCATCCACGTGCACAACAAACACCTCAATCTCTGGAATATCTTTCTGGCCCCACGAGTTTTTGTGGGGTTGTTTTTAAATATTTTCAATTTTGAGGTCATGGTAGCCTCACAGGCAGTTGGTAGGAAACAATCGAGAGAGCTTCTATGCACCCTTCAGCCAAAGTTTCGTTTTCAGATCAACATTCATGAACCCTTGTTTCTGTGCCAGGAGTCAGGAAAACAAAACTGCCTCAGAGGGAACCCAGGTCCCCAGCACCTCATGACCCCCACACCTCCCCAACGAGGGAGGGACCCCGAGGCCTCTAAGGTAGCGCCTCAAGTCACAGCTTGAAAGGGGTCCAGGCAACGAGGCGCTGTCTGGAGAAGTGTGAGGCAGGACAGAGCAGTAGGGCAGAGGGGGAGGCTGGCAGAGACTCACGAGAAGGAAAGAGCGTGGTGTGTGCTGGGAGCCAGTCAAGTAATTCAGCATGGACGGGAACAAAAAATCAAAGGGGGCAGGGGAGTTCAGAGCATCTTGGGAATAGGACGGGAATGTGGTGTGATCCTGGCCTCCCACGTTCTATGTCGGGAAATGAGAACCAGATGGGACGCACACTGCCAAGCGTGGCCCGAGCATGGCTCCCGGACGGCAGGGGAGACTCTTGTTCCGGTCGGAGGAGCCCACAGCATCCTCACTTCCAGCCTTGCCCCGATCCCGCCCACTTCCCTCCATGACCTTCCCCTAGGCCAAGGGGCAGGATGTCTTGCTCACATCCTTTCTGCTCTGCACCAGAGCAGCGAGTGCAATAAGGCAGCAGCAGCACAACTGGGCCTGCTCTGGTCATGTGGGGTTTGGCTAAACCTGGGGGAGAGCGTCTATACCCCTTGCAACACCCAGTGAAAGGCAGTGAAGGTCGTTTATGGTGCTCTAGGCAAGTTCAGCAGAGAGCTCTCAAAAGGGGGGTATGCACAGTTCCCCAGGAATCAAAGGGGAGACACAGTCAGACTTTAAGGGAACCCCAGTTGAGGGCACAGCAATAGCCCAGCGGGAGGCTGTTTGTCTTGCCACTCGGATTCGATCCCTGGCGTCCCATATGATCCCCTGAGCACTGCCAGGAGTAATTCCCGAGTGCAGAACCAGGAGTGACACCTGAGCATCACCAGATGTGACCTAAAAAGCCAAAACAAGAGGAACTCCCAGAATATGGAGCCGTGCTAAGAAGTAGGGGGCTCCTGAGAGTGACTCAATTGAGAGACAGAGGCCTGGAATATTCTACTCCCAGACGTTTGCAGGAGGTGCCAGCAGAGTGAAGACTGGCCATGTACCAGGGAGCTTTGTTTCTCAGAGATGGCATCTGAGTGGTAACCATCAGCCCCAGGCTCTCAGGAGGAGCAGAGAGAGATGGACAGGGGGACACTTGGACGTGACTCGGCAGGATGGACTTAGAGCAGATTGGGTCATTTACAGAAAAGCAAGGCAAGGAAATACTGTTTTCTCTGAGCCAGTGAATGAATTATGGGTTGAGCCAACCCTTTCCATATCTTTTATCTGTTTTGTGGGGCAGGGCGAGGACCCACACCTGGCAGTGCTCAGGGGTTACTCCTGGTTCTGTACTCAGGGATCGTTCCTGATATGTATTATGTGGGGTGCCAGGGGGCTGAATCTAGTCAGCCACATGCAAGGCAGCAAGACTAGCTCCTTACCCACTGTACTATCTCTCCGGCCCCTCCATGTATGTTTGATGAGCCTTCTGGATGAAAGAATTTTGGATGAAAGAATTTTACATGGGGATAAGGATTTGATGCTGACGAAATCTGAATGTTCTTTCTCTTATCAGGACTCAAATGGTCTCTTACTGGGCTGGAGAAAGAGTCCAGGAGGGAAGGTCCTGGCCTTGTATGCAGTCAAGGGTCACTGAGCACAGAGCTAGGAGTGGTTCTGGAGCTCCCACTGGGTATGGCCAAAAGCCAAAATAAAGAGGAGCTCTTTCCCCGAGTCTCAGCGTTCAAAGAGGTGACAACCGGTGAAAACCGAAATCAGGGCCATAGCCTGCACAAGACCACACTTAGATCTCTGAGTAGACAAATGTCACGATGGCCCCTTCTGGTAGTGTCCCGCTTTGTCATGCCAAGGGAGGAGGAGGAGGAGGAGGAGAAAATGAGATGAAAGGGGAGAAAGAGAAAGCATTTCTAGTGGCAGTAAATAGAATTTAATCACCTATAGGTCTGTTGGGCCAATTTTCAGATATTTGAGGGTGGAGCTAGGGCCACACTCAATGGTGCTCGGGAACATTCCTGGAAGAGCTCGGGAGACCATATGTGGTGCCAGAGATTAAACCAGGGCCAGTCATGTGCAAGGCAGGCACCTTAACTCCTCTACTAAATCTCCAGACCTGCAAGTATGTTTTTGTGTTGGAGTTTTATTTATTAATTGGTTTTTAAAATTTGGAATAAAAAAGAAGAGATGGAAGAAAGAGGGCTGGTAGACATATACAGGGCATTTCATCCCCAAAAAGCTGAATACACTTTCTTCTCCAGTGCACATGGAACATACTCCAAAATAGATCACATGCGGAGCCATAAATCATACCTCCATAAAATCAAGAAGATAGAAATTGTCCCAACTATTTTTTCAGACCATGAGGCACTGAAAATAGAAGTTAATTGTATACAAAAACGGAGACCAATACCAAGTACCTGGAAACTAAACAGCTCACTGCTGAACAACCAGCAAGTCATAAAAATTTGGAATCACACCCAGCAGTGCTCAGGACCTATTCCTAGCTTTGTGCTCAAAAGTGACTCTCAGGGACCTTACGTGGTGCCAGGGACTTAAGTGGGGTCGAAGTCTGAGTGGCTAAAGCAGCCACATCCTTGGTAAGAGCCTTAGCCCCTGAACTAAGCCTTTTGGCCTTCAGGTATGGCTTCTAATGTGGAAAGCTAGCGTCTCCCAGAGAAATCCCCATATCTCAGAGACTTAAGACAATGATTGACTTTGCCTTTGCACTGGGGATGCTGAGGGGGCCTATGGCTTTGCACCAGGCTCTGTAAGAAAAATTCATTCTTCCTCTTGTGTCTCCTCTTGACTCTAACACCACCACCTGCTCATTTAAAAATATTCATTTTTACTACTAGCAATGTCTAGAATATTCTGGAATTTCCAGGGCACTGCTTCATACCTTAATATGTGCTTGATACTCACAGAACCACTTGTGAAGTTTCAGCACCACCAAAGCCCTTTCTATATTCTCCCCCCCAAACCGCCTACTCTGGTTACCACTATAGTTTCATCAAGTCTAACGTTTTTGTTCTTCCTGCCAGTACATTTGCTTTAGTAATTCATATTCCATATACAAAGGCAGTCTCCTGGTCCTTAAAATTTCAGGTTCTCGCTTATTTCACTTAGCATAAGCACCTCAATTTCTATCTGTGCTTGTTCCAAATGGTACCATGTCATTGTTTTACATGGCAGAGAAATATTCCACTGAGCACATCAACCAGATCACAGAGTCGCTTCCAGCTTTGGCTGGCTCACAACACTCCAGATTCAAGATCTATTCTGTGTGTTCGTTTTGGTGTTTACTTTCTCCCCATCAAGCACTTCTGCAATCCCAGCTGCGTGTTCTAGAGTTCCAACAGTGCTGGCAACATCTACCTGGAAGTGGTTTCACAAACAACAGGTTCCATACCACAAGCCATCAATCATAATCCCGGGTGCTTCTGACCAAGCAGTTAAGGTCTGATATTTCCACCATTCCCTCCTCATTTTCCATGAGCTTGCTAGAGAGAATCACAGAACTTGAGAAAACAGTGTACTTGACTCTTTGCCATAAAGGGTTGGGATGAGGACCAAAAGGATCACTGAGTTGGAAGAAGTGGATAGGGCAAGGGCTGCAAAGGGTCTGGAACATCCTTCCATCGCCTCTTCAGGCAAATCTCTCCTCCACGTGTTCACCATCCAGAAGTTCTCCAAACCCAAAACTGCTGAGATTTTGTTAGTTTTGGTTTTGAGCCCACACCCAATGCTGCTTAGGGCTCTGTGCTCAGAGATAACTATTGGCAGTACTTGGGGAGGGGGCATATAGATACCAAAGGCTGAATGTGGGTCAACCATATATGTACAAAGCAAGTGCCTTACCTCTGTACTATTTCCCCAGCCTGCTGCCCAGGTTTTTATGGGGGCTTTGTCACATATGCACAATCAATCACAAACTTAATTTTCAGCACCACTCCCAGTCAGGAGCATGAGAGTAACACCAACAATCCTAAGCTTCTAATCAAAACATTGTCTTTCTGGTGGCCAACCAACTAAGTCACTTCATGAGGGTTGGTGGGAGACAATTTTGGGGATGGAGAAACAGTACAGCAAGTTGGGCACTGGCCTTGCAAGCGACTGACCTGGTTAGGTCCCTGGCATCCCAAAGGGTTCCCCAACTCTCTGAGGAGTGATCCCTGAATGCAGAGCCAGGAGCAAGTCCTCCCAAATATCACCAGATGTGGCCCCCAAACAACAACAACAACAACAACAACAACAACAAAATGATAATGCTCTCTCTCAGTAAATTTCAAAGGATGGAGGGGTTCTGAATCTGGAACCAGAACCAAAGACCAAATATTCAAAGTCGTTATTGATGATTTCATTACTGAGGGGATTATGAGTTTTAGGGTTTAGCTCTGTGTTAAGAATTAGTACTATAGGGGCCGGAGCGATAGCCCAGCAGGTAGGGCGTTTGCCTTGCACGAGGCCAGCCTGTGCCAGCCTGGGTTCGATCCCGGCATCCCATATGGTCCCCGAGCACCGCCAGGAGTAATTCCTGAGTGTAGAGGCAGGAGAAACCCTGAGCATCCGCGGGTGTGACCCAAAAAGCAAAAAAAAAAAAAAAAAATAAATTAGTGCTTTAGAGGCCTAAGAGATAGTACCGTGGGGAAGCCAACTGCTTGCATGCAGCAGACCTGGGTTTGATCCCCAGCATCTCATACTGTCCCCAGGTTGTTCCCCAGCACTCTATATGATCCTCTGAGCACATCAGGAGTAATTCTTGAGTGCAAAGCCAGTATTAACCTCTGAGCATTGCTGGGTGCATCCCCCAAGCCAAAAAAATAACAAAAACCACGGCAGAGCCTGGCAACTAGTTGATGGAGATGTCACGGGGCCCGCCAGCAAATCGATACGGTGATACAGTGATACAGAATTAAAACCACAAATGAATAGATTTTCATGCTCTGTCATCTCCCACCCTGACTTTCCTGAAATGTCCTTTTGATTTCAGGAACTGGATAAAAAGAATGGCCCAGCCTAAGATATTCCAGGGAAACAGCAAGAAGTACATGGACAGTTGGGTTGGTTGGATGGCAGCATTTTCTGTTCCACAGTGAACTCTGACCTGGACATATTGTCTGGGTAAAATTTCATCAGGAAAAAGAGGTAAATTTTTTGAAGAATCTTAATGATAACCTCAATATTAAGTCTTGGGACTGGGGAGATAGCAGTGGGTAGGGCATTTGCCTTGCACGTGGCTGACCTGAATTCGATGCCCGGCATCCCATACAGTCCTGGTGGGGCTAGGAGTCAGGAGTAACCTCTGAGCATCACCGGTGTGACCCAGAGACCATGAATGCACCACCGTTTAGCTAACCACATTCGTATTTTTCCAATGGCATTGGGCCCTGCTGTGTTACAGCAGGTTTTTTTATACTCAGGTGTCATTGGCCCATGTTTCTGGCACAGTTTGCACAAAAAAACACTGGTGCCAATGGGCCAGAGGCCATAATGTAGTACCTGAGACATAAGGGAACCATCTAGATTTGTGTGATGACATACTGTGGTCTCTGCCTACCAAGGTCTCTGCCTCACAATTTTACTTCTTCCTGCATCATGAAGCTAACACATGCTTACAGGACTATGCTTACTGCTGTAAGCATCTTTATGTAAGATTTCTTGTTCAAGTTCTGATTGCTTTTGTTGTAACTGGTGGAAGAGGAATACTAGGTCAAAGTTTAAGCCTCCTGGGGCTGGAAAGATAGTACAGCAGGTAGGGCTCTTGCCTGGCATGCTGATGACCCAGATTTGATCTCCAGTTACCACATATGGTCCCCCAAACAACAATAAGAATGATTCCTGAAGGTCTTGTCAAAGGTGAAAATTACACAAACGTGTGGAAGTCAGAGGTTAGGTAAGACAGAGAAGGGAACAGTGTGCTAATAATTGTTGAAAGTGCTAATACCAACCTAAAACTGAGCATTAAATACAGGCAAAAAGATACACATGATAACCTCTAAGTGTATGTATTGTAATCCACAATGTGTAAGGGAAGGAAGAGAGAAAGAGAGATAGAGAAAGAGAAAGAGAGAAAAGAGATAAAGAACCTGCCATAGAGGCAGTCTGGGGGGGGTGGGGGGGAAGGGAATCAGGGACATTGGTGGCGGGAAATGGGCTCTGGTGGAGGGATGGGTGCTGGAGCACTATATGCCCATAACCCAAATATGAACATCTTTATAATTGTATATCTCACGGTGGTATAATAAAAATATTAAATTTTAGAAAAAAGAAAAGAATGATTCCTGAATACAGAGCCAAGAGTAAGCCCTGAGCACCACTGGGTATGGCCCAAATATCAAAAACTAAAAATCAACTTTAAAAAAGTTTATGCCTCCTAATAACAGATTATGAGACAAAAGGATGCCTCCCACTCAGCTGCCACTAGAAGTTTGCAGACTGATTCCTTTCCCTGGGTACCCATGCACCATAACTTCGGAGTGACTTCTTCTAAAGGTGACTCTGCTCGTTAGAGGGCGAGGACACTTACTTCCGTTCATTTTTCTTTGCAGAACAGGATTGAGTCTTCCTTCACACCTTGTTCACAATGAAGAATTCTTATACAACATTCAGTGTCTATTTGATAGCGTTTCTTCACTCTCAATAGTAGGTTCAATTCAGTGAGTGTCACCAGTTCAAAAAGGGCAGACAGTTCAGTATCAGATACTTCATTTTTGTGGGGCCGGAGGCGATAGCCCAGCCGGGTAGGGCGTTTGCCTTGCACGCAGCCAGCCTGTGCCGGCCGGGTTCGATCCCGGCGTCCCATATGGTCCCCCGAGCACCGCCAGGAGTAATTCCTGAGTGCAGAGCCAGAAGTAACCCCTGAGCATTGCCGGGTGTGACCCAAAAAAGAAAAAAAAAAAAGATACTTCATTTTTGTTTGTTTGTTTGTTTTTGCCATACCCAGAAATACTCACAGGTTACTCCTGGTGGTGCCTTGGGGACCATATAGGATTCTGGGGATTACAGCCAGGCCAGAGGCTTGCCTAACGCAGTAATGGACACTTGCTCCAGTTCCAATGCTGGCTCAGCGCCCTAATTTCCTTCCCTCCTACAGAGGTGGGGCTCCAGCCCTGAAGGGCCTGTGTGAAGGGGGGGGGGGGGGGGTAGAGATTCGGTGCCATACTCACACCTACCTCTAAGGTATTGCAGGGACAGTTGCCACTCACACCCAGGGCCTTGAAGGAGATGCTGAGTTGTTGCCTGTGGATATATTCGGTTCAGGTGTGCGCCCTCTATAAAGAATAGAGGCTGTTACCTCTCAACACCTGACGTTGGGCCGGGCACCACACTGCCACGGCTGGAGAGACAGAGGCTGGCCTCTGTGTCCCTTTACTTGGCAGGGCTGTGAGCCAGGAAAGCTGGAGTGGGGCAGGCAGATGAAGGGGCCTTGCAGGGAGGTGGCCCAAATGAGAAGAGGTTTGTGTATTGCAAAATGTGCTTCCCAGGGGATGAAGCAGATACATCCGAAGACAAACAGTGTAACCGTGAGAAGGATGACATAAATGTCAAAAGCCTAAGAAATCAGATATGGGAGGACTGGACCATAAGACATTCATATTTTTTTCATAACCAAGAGAGAAATGACAACACTTTTATTGAGTTAGAAAAGGAATCCAGAACCAGGCCATGAAAGCACGTCAAGTATGGACAGACAATGTGGCCACTCGGCTCACCTCCCGGGGCCACAGTTTTCTTTCCTTTCTTGTTTGTTTGGTTTTAGTTGCTTGGTCATAACCCACAGCCAGAGTAGACCCCAGGCTGCCCCCACAGGTCACTTCTCAGGCTGTTTCCATGCTTTCAGCACAGAGCCATCCACAGGAAAACTCTTGTTTCCTGTGTTGGGGTTAGTCTTGACTCAGCCCTAGAAGAACCAGCCCAGAGTGAAGAGGTGCGGTGCTAGGAGCTGGCTGCCATTCTTGTTGCCATTCTAAACGCTTTGGTTTGGCAGCCACAGCCGTGCTCAGGAGGCCCAGGGCTGGGGGTGAGGGTGGCTCGCTGGTGATTCTCAGACATCCAGGCTGGTGGTTCGATTTAAGGACCCAAGAACGTGATGCTGCTCAAGCCCAGCTTTGCCAGGGAGACCCAGGTCACCTCCGACGTGCATCTGGTGGGGCTCAAGAGCCATGAGGTGGCAAGAATCAAGATCTGTTATGATCCCCAGCCCCTTGACAGCCTGTTCTTTGAGAATGCTTCATTTGGAGAGGCGCAGCAGAGGGAGTGTTTTACCTTGCATGTGGTCAGCCCAAGTTTGATCCCCAGCACCCCACCTGACCCTTTGAGCCCTGCCATGAGTGATTCTTGAGCCCAAAGCCAGGAGAAAGCCCTGATCACTGCCAGCTGTGGCTCGAAATCCCAAAGAGTTTTTAGAACAATGAAAATGGTCAAAGTTTCATTTTGCTCAAATGTCAAGGGATGGAACTTAAGTGTGCCCATGAATTGGCCACTGTTCACATCATCGCAGTCAGATCCAGACACCTTATCACTGTTGCTTGCCTCCGACAGCCAAAGAAATCAAGTCCTCACTCAAACACACTGACTCCCTGTTCTTCTACCTGCCCTCTCCACCCCATGTTACAATGCTTAGTCCCCGTGGCGGCCAGCTTGCCTATATGTATCTCAGACAGATGCAGGAGGGGCGAGAAGACACAGAGCTGCCCCTAGTTTGGGAGGTAGCGTTTGCCTGAGCAGCTTCTGTGGTGCGAAGGAGTCTCTCCTGGGTAAGGATGGCTCAGCAGGAGCCAGAGACAGTGCAGGGGTTAAAGCGCTCAACGTGCATACGGCCAACACAGGTTCTAATTCCTGGCACTGACTGGGGTCACTTCTGAGTAGTTAACCTGATCACAGTTGAATATGTCCCCCATCCCCACCCCTGGAAAAGGAGTCTCCGCAAAAAATTGAGCTGGAAGCCATTCCTCAACTCCCTCCTTCGTGGGCTACAGCTAACCTGAAAAATGGGCAGAGGAATGGAGGGCCCTGAGAAAGCAGATCAGCTCTTGTTTGGATTTGCTGGACAAGAGAAGAGCCCCACAAAGCTGTTTTGCTTTTCTATGTTGACCTGGTATCCTCAGGTGTAACCAGCTGACTACAAGATGCCTCTGTTCCTCCAGAATCAACTTCATGCCTAGGGAGTTCTCGGTGAGTTTAAGGCATCTGCCTAACAAGCAAGAGGCCCCGAGTTTGATGCCCTGTGCTACCCACATGTGCAAGTATGGTCCCAGAGCCTTGTGGTCCCTGGGGCAGTGACAGAGTGTAAGAACTCCAGCACCAGCCATGTGTGCATGTGAGTGCATGTGCACTCTGTAGCCAGGAACAGGGCCCCAGGAAGCATGTATTCGAGCACCCCAGGGACCTCATTGAGCATGACAACTGGAATGTGTGCAAGCACCATACTAAAATCAGTGACCCCCTTGGGGCGGGGCGATATCCCAGCAGGTAGGGCGTTTGCCTTGCATGCAGCTGGCCCGTGCCGGCCCGGGTTCAATCCCCAGCATCCCATATGGTCCCCGAGCACAGCCAGGAGTAATTCCTGAGTGCAGAGCCAGGAGAAACCCTGAGCATTGCCGGGTGTGACCCAAAAAGCAAATAAAATAAAATAAAATAAAATCAGTGACCTCCAGGAAACACCAAAGCTGAGAGTGCCAACGTCCTAAACAAGCACTTATGATCGTGGGTCATCATCACACAACAGCGAACAAGACAAAGGAAAGGGAGAAGTCAAGTCACTAATTACCAAGGAAGAACTGGGCCTGGGAGGAATCTCAAAGGGCCTGAGTGTGAATTTCCATGCAGGAGCCCCCAGATTTGCTTCCCAGCACAGCCAGGTACCCCAAGCACCTCCAGGTACAACCCCAGAACAGAATAAAAAATAAAAATGGTCAGAGTGATAGTATAGCAGGTAAGGTGCTTGCCTTGCATGGAGCCAGCTTGGGTTTCAACCCCAACTCTATCTATGGTTCTCTGGAGTCTTTCTGGGAGTGATCCCTGAGTGCAGAGCCAGGAGTAAGCCCTGAACACTGCTGGGTATGGTCCCACCTAGACCCAGCCACCTTCAAATTAAAAAATAGAAATAAAGAATTATCATAAGAATTTGGAACCCTCATTTAATTTTTTTTTAAATCCACTTTGACTAAGAAACAGCTGCTCTTTTGAAGGGAACAGAAGAGTCCAGAAGCTTCTGGCTTCTCCAGGCCTCTGACTACATTGACAACCTGTTTTTGCAGTCTGAAGGATGATAAAACTTCACAGACTGGGAGAGAATTCCAGGTCGTGACTGTCTGCTTCTGAGCGCTCCCTCTGATTGCTCTCATCCCCGTTAATGAAAACAGATGTGTGCTCACCAGTAAACAGTCAAGGTCAATCTCTCTCATCGCAGCCAATCAAGTCTGGCACTCCAATAGGAGCCAGCAGCCTAGGAAGCCGAGTGGAACTTTTCTATAACATTGGTGTCGAGGAACAGATGTGTCTGGGGTGCCTGGTGAGATCAAGCATCGATAGAGCGGGCTTTGAGGCATGGGAAGTCTCCCAACATGGAATCAGTTGGTCTCCCCTGGAGAAGAGAGCTCGCCATTGAATGAGATTGAGCTGCAATCTTGGTTTTACTGCTGCCCTGCTCGGGAACCCTGGGCAAGTCATTTAACTGAGTCGCTACTGCACCCTGGAGAGCTTGGAGGAGTGTTTATCGCTGACCCTTTTGATATGACGCATATAAAAGCCTGGAAAAATGTGAGCTCATTCTAGGATCACTCCATGGCCTTAGAGGAAGGAGGATCCAAGAGGCCTTGAAATATCGTAAGGATGTCTTTATTGATTTATTCACTAAGTCTTTACTGTGAACCAGTAACACATCACACTCAACAGTGAAGATGACAGAGAGAGCACAGGCACATATGGGCTGAAGCTCAGTAGTAAAAAATTTTGTGTCAGCAAAGAGACTTAAGTGATCAACTCTAAATATCTTCAGGGAAGGCTAGCCACAATGTGTAAAAGAAGAGGGAGAGAGATGTAGAGACAGAGAGAGAAAGAGAGAAAATGGGGCTACCTGCTATTGAGGCAGCCTGGGGGTGGCGGGGGGGTGGGGTACATTGGTGGTGGAAATGGGGCACTGGTGGAGGGATGGGTGCTGGAATACTATATCACAAGAACCAATTATGAACACCTTTGTAATTGTATGTCTCACGGTGGTATAATAAAAAAAAAGCCACCATTATCACTGTCTGGACTCCACAGCTCATCAGAACCCATGCAAGAGAGACACTGGTCTCAAGACTAGCTCAGAGCAGCCGAGTTTGAGTCCAGGTAGGCGGCTCTTGGAGGCAGAAGTCATCGGGCATTCCTGGAGATGGAGCTGGGGTACCCCTCCCCCCTCTCTGATCCGTCCCAGAGACTGGTGGCCCCACCCACGAACTGCCTCAGGGCTTTCAGCCATGATGCAGAGACTCAGAAGCATGGGGGAGAGCTGCCATCTGGCTCTCCCTAGCTCAGCTGACCATGAGGCTCCCAGGTGCAAGATGGTTTTGGGTGTTGGCCCATCACCTCTGTAGGGCCTCAGAAGCAGCTGGATGAGACTCACCACCATGATAGCTGCCATTTTCATGGTTCGGACCTGGTACATCAAACTAGTGGAACTAATCATGTTCTAGAATATATTACAATCGACAATGTGTAAGAAAGGGAAGCGAGAATGAGAGAGAGAGAAGAGAAAGGAGATAAAGAACCTGCCATGGAGGCAGGCTGGGGAAGGAGGGAGGGAGGTGGGGACTTTGGTGATGGGAGATGGGCAGTGGTGGAGGGATGGGTGTTGGAACACTGTAGAACCAAAATTCAAACACGAACATCCTGTAATTGTATATCTAATGGTGGTAAAATAAAATATTTTTAAAAAATATATTCAATGAAACTAAAAAAAATTTTGTGTCAGGGACAAGGAAGATGGCTCAAAGGATTGATTTAAGGTAGTTAATCCCTGCTACCACATGGCA
>JAJIBD010017777.1:0-23488 GCA_021461705.1 Cryptotis parvus
GGTCCCACCAGCCAGCAGGTGCCCAGAGAGGCCCAGTGCCTGGGTGGGAGGGAGGGAGTGTGAGGCATTGGGGAGCTGAGAAGGGCCTTGAGGGAGGAGGGAAGAGCAGGAGCAGGAGGGTGATCAGGGAGCTGGAACCCCGCGTTTAAATCCAATATCATCCAACATCGGCTCGTGCAGGCTCTGTGTCCTCGGGCCAGTGGCAGCACCTGCAAATTCCTGGTGCCTGTTCTTCAACTTGTGCTGAGCGACATGGGGTGAAAGGGAATACGAGGGCGTGACCAGAAGGCCCAGAAGCCTCCTGAGCAGGCAGTGGTGGGGGCCGGGTGAGTGGTGAGCCCAGTGATGCCGAGCAGGAAGGGAGATGAAGGGCTTAGGGCACTTCTCAGGCCCCTGCTCTGATGGACCCCGGCTTAGAGTCTTAGACCTCATTTATATCCAGCAAGGGAAGCACTGGTGATTTGAAACATCTGGCCTGACAGCTGGCAGGCCCCCTCCTGTGAAAGCTGCTTTCCTGCTGGTTGGAGGAAGTGGGGGAGGCACTTCTTTCTCTCTCTTGCTTTCCTGTGGTGCTGGGACCAATCCCAGGACACATCTGAGGCAGCACGCCCCAGCCCAGAGGCACCTTCTCTGGGGGACCAAGCACCTGGGCATGTGCAGGCCATGGTGGGGGTCATGCAAGAGCGGTCACTTGTGCAGCTCCTTCTCCCTCTCGGCCCTTGCCTATTTCCTGCTTACGTCCTTCCCACCCGTCTCTGTCTGAGACCCCTGGATGACCCCCTCAGCCTGACCCGAGGTACACCATGTCCCTGATGCTGCCTGTGGTGTGGCGTGAAACTTCTCTGCTCGGACCTCAGCAGAGGAAGCGAAGATAAGGTGAGGCAGCCTCTCAACTGAAGGTGGATACGGCGCCTGCCTATGCCCGCGGGCAAGGTTCTGGGAGGTCCATACCGGGCTGGAACAAGGGAGAGGCCTGAAGGGCTGGGGGCTTCACAGCAGGGCCTATCTGGTGCTCCTGGGGATCTGGGGAAAAGCAGCTCATCGGTGGACCTCTTGGCCTCCTTCGTCCGTGTGTCTCTGCACGTCTGGGCCCTTCTCTCTTTCTTCCCAAGCCAGGCCCAGGCAGGAGGCCCAGCTCACCTCGGTCGCGCCCTCCACTCTCTTTCCCCACCAATCTTGGGCTCCATTGACCCCTCAAGGAGACTCAGAGCTGGCGCCACTGCTACTATTTTTAGCATCTCTGCACCCCCCCCCTCCTCCACTCAGGCTTGCAGGGGAAGTAAAGGGGGATGGGGGGAGCAGAAATGGGAGGGCCCTCACAGGCTGAGGTGCTGGGTAGGTCACACCCTGCTCCCCCTGCACCAGGCTGTGCAGTTCCATCGCTGCAAGGGAGGGAGAGGCTGGGGTCTCACCACATCCTTCAGGGCAGAGCCCAGCATCCAACTCTTGCATAAAGTCGAGCTCCTTTTTTTGTTTTGGGGCCATATCTAGCGATGCTCAGGGGTTACACCTGCTCTGTGCTCAGGGATCATCCCTGGCAATGCTTGAGGAATAGCTGAGATGCCAGGGATAGAATCTGAGTCAGCCACATGCAAGACAAGTGCCTTACCCGCAGTGTTATCACTCTGGCCCTGGGGGTCTCCTCCCCATCTCCTTATTTTTTAGGTCACATCTAGCAGTGCTCAGGGTTACTTCTGGTTCTATACTCAGGAATTACTCCTGGTGGTGCTCACGAGGACTGTATGGGGTTCCGGGATCAAAACCAGGTCCACCGCATGCAAGGCAGATGCCTTACCCGCTGTACTGTCACTCTGACCCCCTCACCCCTATTTTTTTGCTTTTTTTTGGGTCACACCAGCAATGCTCAAGGGTTACTCCTGCCTCTTTGCTCAGGAATTACTCCTGGAGGTGCTTTCGGGGACCATATGGGATGCCGGGGATCGAACCCAGGTCGGCTGCGTGCAAGACAAACACACTACCCGCTGTGCTATCGCTCCAGCCCCCCACCCCTTTTGAGCTTGAGCAAGAGACAGAGGGGCTCAAAGAAGGAGTCACGAGAAGGGAGGTACACCTCGATTAGGTCACCACCCTCCTGACCTAGCCACTTCCCTGAGGGTCCCCTGCTGGAGCTCAGTTCTGTGACCAGGTACCCACAGCCCCAAGTTCTGCTAGGAGTAATTCCTGAGCAAAGAGCCAGGAGTAACCCCTGAGTGTTGCTGGGTGTGACGCAAAAAAAAAAAAATAGCAGTCGCTGGGTGAAGGTCACACTGGTGGGAATGAGGGTTGGGGACACTTGGGTCCCACTGCCCAAACTAGTCCTTCAATAGGCTTCAGGGGGCTTCCAGGCTGCCTGCCTGGCACAGAGGTGGACATGGGACTGATTCTGGAGGTTTGGGATGAGGGCTAGGAGGGGACAATAGCCCCAAGATGTGGGTCTGAGGTCCCGGAAGGCAGCTGCTCTGTGGCCCCGGCCCCCATGGCCCTGCCTTCTTGGGCTCAGTGGCTCAGAGGAACTGTCCTGGGCAGGGCAGTGAGGCCCATTCCTCCTCCCTCAGACCAGCCCCTGTGCCCAACTTCATCCTCGGGCTGGGCTGAGCTGGCCCTGGTACCTGCTCAAGGAACTGCCCGTCTCAGCCGACATTTCCAAGGGTTCCCATTTGCAGAAACGCACCCTGTGGCTCACAGGAGCAGGAGCCTTGGGCACTGGGAACTAGTCTCAGCACCCATCTGGGGGCTGCGTCTCACCAGTGACAGCCAAAGTAAGGGGGCCCTCCCAGGAATGGGGGTCAATTCTACTGCCTCACCTCAGCCACAGTCAGCTCCCTCCTCCCCCAACCTAACTCTTATCTGTGCCACCTGCCTGGACCCGGAACCTCAAGCAGGGCCCAGGCATGGGTCCTGGGGGCCAACAAGCAGTCAGGAGGTTGGAAAGGGCCCCAGGGGAAAGTGATGCTGCAGCAGAGCCTCATTAATCACCTCTCCAGCCCCCAGTGCTGCGGCAGTGAGACCATATTAGATTGTAAATTGGAAAGCGGAGAACGTGGCAGTTATCTGCTAGCTCCCTCTAGCCTGACCACAGTGTCCAGGGTGCAGAGGGTCAACCCAGGCACCACCCAGAACACTGGCCCACTCCCCTGCACCCAATCCCTGAGCTGTTGTCCTGGCTACCTGACCCAGGAAAAGATTAGATAAGAGGAGGGGGGGGAGTGATAGTACAGCAGCAGGGCATTTGCCTTGCACACGGCCGACCGGGTTAGATCCCCGGCATCCCATGCGGTCCCCGAGCACCACCAGGAGTAACAGGTTAGATCCCCGGCATCCCATGCGGTCCCCGAGAACCACCAGGAGTAATTCCTAAGTGCAGATACGAATGTGACCCAAAAAGGAAAAAAGTTCATTTTGGACCCGGAGCGATAATCCAGTAGGTAGGGCATTTATTTGCTTTGCATGCAGCCAACCCGGTTCGATCCCGGCATCCCATATGGTCCCCTGAGCATCACAGAAGTAATTCCTAAGTGCAGAGCCAGAGTAACCCCTGAGTATTGCCATGTGTGACCCAAAAAAACACAACAACAGAAAAGATGAGGGAGAGTGAAAAGGAGAGCGCACGGGCTCCACCTTGGGGGAGAGGGGCACCCCTTTCCAGGGAGCTGCAAGATGGTGGAGCTGTGGCCCAGGCTGTGGCATCTGGAGCAATGACAAAGGTCATGTAGCTTGTGCCTGTAACACCTGAATGTGGGAATGGGACACAGCACGCGCATACACACGCACACACTCACACACATTCACACTCACAAAGCAATAGCCCGGTGCTGCAGAAATTTGGGTCCCAGGCTAGTCAACAGGCAAACCCACCGCAGACCCCTTTTGTCGGCCCTTTCCTCCTGTCTAACTTAATGATTCTCTTGGCTTCTCAGCCTGAGTTTCTTCCTATGTATGGGTCAAAAGTTGGTACAGGGGGACCGGAGCGACAGCACAGCGGGCAGGACATTTGCCTTGCACGTGGCCGACCCAGGTTCGATTACCGGCATCCCATATGGTCCCCTGAGCACTGACAAGGAGTAATTCCGGAGCGAAAAGCCAGGAGTAACCCCTGAGTGTCGCCGATGTGACCCCAAAAAAAAAAAAAAAGGTACAGGGTCAAGTACCATAGACTCTGGGCAAAGCTCTCTAGGAAGTCCTTATCCAGCCCATAGTGGCCAGTTCCTGTGAGGACCTGATCTGTCCCATGCCAGGCAGCTGCTGGGGCTGCCCCTGCCCCCCAGACCCCCATTAGTCTCTTGCTCTCAACTAAGCAGTAGGTGTGGACATGTCAACAGAGCACCCTAGAGGGGCTGGAGTGATAGCACAGCGGGTAGGGCGTTTGCCTTGCACGCCGCCAACCCAGGTTCGACCCCCGGCATCCCATATGGTCCCCTGAGCACTGCCAGGAGTAATTCCTGAGTGCAGAGCCAGGAGCAAACCCCTGAGCATCACCAGGTGTGACCCAAAAAAGCCAAAAAACCCACCAAACAGCACCCTAGACGCTGCCAAGGGACAGTCATTATGCCCTGGCCCCACCCTGGACTAGACCCCAGGAGCTTCAGTCTCATGCCCCGTTTCAAGGACCCTGCAGCTCTGGGGTACTGTAGCATGAGACTCACAGACTCAGCCAGAACTTGTTTTCAACATCACAGAAAGTTCTCCTCCCTGTCCCTGCCCTGGGACTAACCCATCCCCTGGATTTGAATTAAACACACCAAGCTGGCAGCCTGGCGGGGACGGGGGCTGCACTTTCCTGGGGCCCAGCGGCCTCATCTATCAAACAGATAAGACAAGTTTCTATCCCAGAGAGCTCTTTGGAGACTACATGAGTTCATTCTGGAAACGTACTTAAAACGGCGCTGGCAGGTGGCAAGTTCTCGCTTAGTAAACAGTGGCCTCTAAGGGCGGAAACGATAGTACTAGGCGTAGGACTATATTTGCCTTGCGCGTGGTCAATTCCGGTTCTATTTTCAGCACCATATATGGTTCCCTCAGCCCGCCAAGAGTGATCTCTGAGTGCAGAGCCACAAGAAAGCTTTGAGTACTGCCACATGTGGTGCACCCCCAAAAAAATAATAAAACAGGGGTCAGAATGAAAGATAGTGCAGCAGGTAGGGTGTTTGTCTTGCATGCGCCAACCCAAGTTTGATCTAGAGCATCCCAAGAGGTCCCCTGAGAACCAGCAGGAGTAATTCCAGAGGACAGAGTCAGGAGTAACCCCCTGAGCATCGCCAGGTGTGGCCCAAAAAGCAACAAAAAGCAAAACAGAAAGAACAGTGGCATCCAAGACTCGCTCACACTCAGGGTGCTCTGGGTCTGGACCGAGGTAGCTTGACCCTGAGCTAGTTTTGCCAATTTGCTGATAGGGAGGATGGAGTTGGGAGTGATCTGGGGGAAGGGTGCTCAGCCTGCTAGGGGCAGGACCATCAGGTGGGCAACTCTTGGCTAGCTCCCTCTAGCCTGACCACAGTCTCCAGGGG
This sequence comes from Cryptotis parvus, assembly GCA_021461705.1. Lineage (NCBI taxonomy): Eukaryota > Metazoa > Chordata > Mammalia > Eulipotyphla > Soricidae > Cryptotis > Cryptotis parvus. The sequence goes on from JAJIBD010017777.1 coordinate 5,505, forward strand.
CAGAGGGTCAACCCTGGCACCACTTGGCCTCCCTCTCTCTGGGAAGAGCCTGAGCCAGAGAGACAGTACAGTGGGTAACCGGCTCTCGCCTTGCACACGGCCAATCCCAGTTCCATATCCTGCACCGCACATGGTTCTCTGAGCCCCACCAGGAGTTAGCCCTTAGCACAGAACTAGGAGTAAACCCTGAGCAACACCAGTGCACCTTCCCCCAAAAAAAAATATTAACTCTGGGGAGACCCAAATCCAGAGTCACCCCCTACCCTCTTTAGTACGGGTGGGAGAGGTGCTACCCTGGAGGTACACTGCACAGCAGTAGCTGAGCTATAGATGTAGCTGTAGATGTCTACAGCTGTAGCTGCAGACACAGTAGATGGAGGGGTCATTCTTCAGAAGACTCCAGACTTACGGCTCTGAGCCCCAATATTCAGCATCCAGGCCTCGCCCCAAAGTTGCTGCATGATGGGGGAGGCCTGACTCTCATTTCCTCTGCAAATTTACTGCCCTCCCTGGACCTGATCTGTCCAAGAGGAGGTGTTCTGACACAGGTGTGCCCCCAATTCAGCTGTGTTGCCAGGAGTTGAGCAAGAGAGTGGTGAGAAGATGGGAGGCGGAATACTTGGTGGCAGGGAAGGTGGGTGGTCTGGGGCTGGGACACCCACCAGCTTGGACCAGCACATGCTGAAAGTGCCAGTGATTGGGGCTGGGCTGAGGCACTGCTGAGGGTAAAGTCCCCATCTCACTCCCTGTAGGCCCTGGCTCTCCTCTGTCCTGTCCACCCCCACTGGCCTCCAGACTAAGAAGGGCAGAAACCTTTAAAAGTGTACAGAAGGCAGAACCCCAACTTGGAAGCGGCCCAGAGCAGCCCCTGCACCCAGCTCAGCGTGGGATGAGAGGAACAGAGCTGTGTCCCTCTGGGTCCTTGTTCCCGGACATATTGTCGAGGACTCCCTGGGAAGTGCCCCCAGGAGGTTAGGCAGAGGTTACTGTGCCAGCAAAGATGACTTCCGTGCCCCTGCAATGGGATAGGTCCCCACAGTGTCTGGGAAGACAACATGGGGAACAGAAAGGACAGAAGGGCAGAGGGAGGAGGCAGAGGACCCTTTGTGGGCATCTCTTTGTCCATCCTCAAAACCACACTGGGACCCCACCAGGACTCCCCCAATGACCCAGCACCAGGATGGTGGTCCGTATGGTGGAAACAGGACACCCAGTTCTATCTGAAAGGGAGCGGTGGACAGAGCTGAGTCGGGGGATGGGGGAGGAGGGGTTCTGGGTTCTGTCCTAGGCTTGCCCCCTTGAGAGCTGTGACAAAAGACAAGTTACTTAACCACTCTGGGTCTCAGTTTTTTTATCTTTCAGGATAATGAGTAATGAGTCAGATTTCCCCCAAATAAGGCAAGGTTAAGAGATTCTATGGTGGGGCCGGAGGGATGATACAGCAGGTAAAGCATCACCAGATGTAGCCCAAAATCAAAACAAAAACGGAGGTTCTGTGTGTGGGCCAGGAAGAAAGTTCAGAGGATGCTTTCATCAGAGCCTCAGCACTACATGCCTCGGCCCCTCTCCCCAAGCACTGCCAGGAGCAGCCCTAACACCAAACCCCAACCCCAACCACTGACAGGTGTGGCCCCAAAACCAAACACCTAAAAGACACACAAAAAGAGCTAAGACATGAAGGTGCTGAGGGCCGGACACAGGGGCAAGCACTGGGCACGGCCACTGTTTCTGGCCCCAGACCTCCCCACCCCCACTTCCATGACTCCAGCCAGCAGGAGGCAGATCGTGCCCAGTGTAGGTCTGCCTAACCTCTGGGCAGCCCTGAAGATGCCACAGCCCAGCAGTGAGGCTCAGTTTTCCCAAGGCGCCTGCGGGGCTCAGTTTCCTTCCCTGTTAGTACTGGTAGGTGGAGCGAGTGTAGCAAACTGAGCTGAGCTGTGGGTGGCTGCTTCCCGATCAGAACTGGCCCGCAGGCATTCAATGTGGCCGGCCTCTCACTAGCTGGGGTCCCTGGTTCAGGGAACCCATCTGGGTCCAGAGAAACTGTCACTGTGGAGACCGGGCTCTGGCTGGGGAGGTAGAGGGGAGGGAGGAATTCTCACTCCCAGGACCCCCTTCCCTCCCTCAAGTCCCAGAATAATGGGGGTCTGTTAGGGGCCAGGCCCTCACTAATCCCCTATTAAAACTTGAAAGGGGCCAGAGAACCTCCAGAATAAACTCATTAACTTTTATGGGATAATAAATGGATCCCATTAAATTCTCATTCTCCCTATGCTGGGCTAGCTTAACCTCTGCCACCCCCAATGGGCTCCCTGCTCACTGGATCACTCCCCCCCCCCCTGCACCCACCCGCTGTCACCCCTCCCCAGGACAGATTCTGCAGTCACAGGTGGGGATCAAGCCTGATTTCGTCTCAGGATTAGGGACCCCTCCCCTCTCTCCCTCTATACCCTTATGTCCTGTCCGGGCCTTCCAGGCCCGGAGGGCTGGGGTCTAGGGTTGAGGTTCTCGGGGCTCGGCCAGGCTCCAGGGGGATAAGCGGCCCCCTCCTACCCCTGCAGAAAGCCGGCGGGTGGGGGTGGGGGTGACGGGGAAGCAGGGTCTCTGGGTGGCCCCTCTCAAACCCAGGATCCCCCTTCTCTGGAGATGCAGGCGGACAGCCACCGGCCGGCACAGAGGCTGGAGCCGTGGGAGCCGCTCTCAGGGGCGGGCAGGTGGGCTGGTGGGCTGGGCCCTGACACCCACCCTCTAACAGGTGGCCCCACACACACCAGGACCCGAGCCTCCTCCCCTTCTGGAGTTCTGGACCCCTGCCGCCTCCTGTCCTCACTCAGCCTCGGTTTCCCCCATCTGTGAGAGACACGACCAGACCTGAATGGTCCGCACAGCGCCCGGAAATTAGGTTGCCCCTAAAAGGGAGCTGGACACCCCGCCCCCACGGAGGTTTGAGGCGGGTGGGCAGGGGTGGGTGGGGGTGGTACCGGAAGGCTCGTCTCCCCTCACCCAGCTGGGCCCGGGGAGGTGGGAAGGGGCCGGGCGGGGCCTTCCCGGGGAGACCCAGGCTGCCGCTGGGGAGGGGGTCTCCCAGTCCCGGGGAGGGGCACAGGGGGTTGCGCGGGCCGGGAGGCGGGCGCGGAGAGAATCCACCGGGGAGGCATCCTGAATGGCTCATTAGTGCCGATGAAAGCCTTTTTTTCATTTCGTCTAAATACTTTAAACAGGGCTCCCTCCGATGTCTATTTGCATAGCTTAAGAGCTAATGCGGGGGGAGGGCCCTGGAGCTGGGGCCACGCGGGGCTGGGGGCTGGCGGGAAGCTCCAGGCCGCCTCCGCGGCGGGGACCGCCGTGGGGGAGGGAGGGGGTGTTTCCCGGATTTGCGGGAACTGCTCCCTGCGGGCGGGGGCGGGGGGGGGCAGCCGCGGGGCGCTCTCCCGAGCTCTGGCCTGTCTCAGGACACTACCTCTGGGGCCCTGCGCACAGACCAGCGAGGTGCCCTTCCTTGCACGGGGGCCGAAGTCCAGGTAGTGCTTGTTTTACGAAGGACTGCTCTGCCCCGCGAGGTGCAGGGGTGTGCCCAAAAAAGGAAAAGATTCACCCCAGGCCTCCCCCACTCCAGCCTTTCTCCCAGACCCCAGGAAGCTGGACTTAAGATTCTCATGAGACCTCTCCGGAGAGCCTGGTGTTTTTGGTTTAATTTATTGGGGGAAGGAGGGAAAGGCCACACCTGGTATTTGAGGAGCTACTTGGGTTGGTGTTAGAGGAGCCCTGTGGTGACCCGAGATCAAAGCTGGGATTCCCGGCTGGAGCGGGCATTCAGTGCACCAGAAGGCCCACTGCTGAGGACACACTCAAGAAGGACTAATCATCGTTCTCACCATTACTGCTGGGGCCTGGGGCCTCACCCTGTGCTCTTGAGGGCTGCTCCCTACAGTGCTTTGCTCATGAGACTGGGCCTAGTATGGGGGCCTCATGCAGCAAAGCCTGTGCTCAGCCCTTTTGAGCTGTGGCCCCTCCCATGACCTTTAATTGGTAATCATTGAATCCAGGGTTGCTGGATTTTGCTGGGGCTTTTGTTTCTGTTGCCTTGGTTTGGTTTTGCAGGGTCAGGGCCTCACATACTCAAGGCATGTGCCCGGTCACTGAACCGGAGCCCCAGCCAGAAATCAGCAACAGGTGCCGCTGTCCTGAACAACAGTGTTGCTGGGTTCTCTGGGTCCCTACGGGGGGCTTCCTAGGGTGCCCTAGGAAGGTTAGAGACTTTGGTCCCAGCTCTACCTCCCCTCTGCTTGAGTCCTTGGATAAAACTTTCCCTCTCTCGGCCTTGGTTTCCGCAATGGGCTGAGGTTCCCTGCCAGTAGCTCCATTCTCAAGCCTCAGTGAGACAGGTTGGTGTGGAAGGACACTTCTCTTTGCTCTAGGGAGGAATTCTGCACAGTGGCGGGGGACCAGGGAACAATGCCAGGGATCGAACCCAACACCTTACACATACAAGGCATGTGCTTTAGCCCTTGAACCACAGGCTGCAGCAAGGGTGAAGGCTTCCACACAAGACCATCAGCGGCTGGACCCCCACCCCACCTCTGTGATAAGTGGCTGATCCCCTAGTCATCTCACGGCCTCCCGGTGCTACCTCACAGAGATGGAAGATTCCATCTCACAGAGCTCAGTGCCAATGACATCATACGCACAAGGCCTGGACATAGCCTGACTTGGCGGCGGCACACAGTAGGTGCCTGATCAGAGTGGGCCTCTGTGTCTCTATCCCTCTCCCCCGTGGACCCCTGCTTTGCCCCTGCCCTTTTCTCCCCTTGGCAGTCTCTGCTGAGACTGCCCCCCCTAGGAATGGGGGTGGGAAGGCCCCCTGAGCTCTCCGACATCCATCACCGGAGGGATCTACAGACACCCTCGCTCTGGAAAGGGCCCGTCTCCTGGAGATTCCCTCCACTCCCGGTCTGTGGGTGGCACCCTCCAGGGCCAAGTGGCAGCTGATTGCAGAATCAATTTGCTCCTTTGATATGCTATCTCGATCCCATTTAACCAAGAGCTCAGTTCCCCCAGATAACACAATCAGTGCAATCGACAGTGACAGGAGGTGCCCATTAGCTCTGCTCCATTGCCCAGCACCCACCTGGCAGCCAGCGGGAGGAACTGTGCCCGCCGTGGTCCCTTCCCAAGACCAAGCAGCTCTGGAGGCCTCGCCCAGTGGAGGAGCCCCCGCGGTGCCAACCCTTGCAGTTCTGACTCAGGGTTCTCTCAGGCAATCCTGGAGACTGGCTGTGGGGAGAGAAAAGGCTCTTGCAGGGTCTGTCTCGGCTCACCTGGTCTGTGTCTCTGGGGCATGAGCAAAGGCTCTGCCTCCCCAATCAGGCATGTGGCGAGCACTGCCTGGACGTGCCATCACTGACTCAGATGCTGGCCGGCCATCTGCTGGGGAGCACGGGCTTGGCTGGGCATCTAGTTTGGGCACTGTGTGTGTGTGTGTGTGTTGTCACTGTCTGGCATAAAATGTCAAGGCACAGATGGGTGGCTTTAGTTGGCACCTTGGGAGATAGGGCTTGGGACTGCGGGCCTTAAGGGTCCTCTGACCCAGGTGGGGAGTCCTCTGACCCCTGGCCACCTCCTCTACCCATTTCCTCCCCCTCCTCTTTGTCTGTCACATCAGAGCTCCCCTGGTCTCCTGAGCAGAATGTAGGCCATCTGCCGCATCCTCACACATGCCAGTCCTTGGGGCGGGTGTGAGGCTGAGGAATGACAGCCCCATCACCAGACGTGCGGAGGAACCGACCTTCTCCCAGTGTACGCCGCTGCCTTGCTGCGTTTCCTCCAAGTCCTCGGCAGCCATTTTGAGAGCTGTCAGGACCAGAATATCCTCTCCGGCTTCTTGGAGTTGGCAAAATTCTGCATGAGCAGATCTTGGAGATAGGATCCATTGACCTTTTCCTGGCAGTGAAGGATCTGGGAAGCCCCGAGGACCATGGACGGAAGATACATCATCTCCCCAGCTACGTGGTTGAATAAGAACATAATCAATAGCAGAGCCACCTCAGACCAGCATCAAACAATAACTGTCATCCTTCATAGCTTAGCTCATCAATTGGCAGGGGCTGCTTGCCTAACTGTTGAGAAAGATTCTAAAGCCCCAATGCAAGAAATAAGTGAAATTTGTTAAGTGTTTGCTGTGGACTAGGGAATAGTGGGATTGTGTAGCTAACTTGAGGACCTTTCTCTTTTTTTCTTATTTTGGATTTGGGGCCACACCCAGTGATGCTCCCGGTTTACTCCTGGCTCTGCACTCAGGAATTATTCCTGGCAGTGCTCAGGATATGTATGGGATACCAGGTATGGAACTTGGAGTTGGCTGAGTGCTATACTATCTCTCCAGTCCCCGATGACTTTTCTGGACCAGCTTTAGACTCATGCCCTGACTAGGGTTTGAAGAAAGGGAAAAGCAATTAAAAAAGACCTATCAAATAGGGGTGGGAAGTAATTCTCTTTTTCTCTGTCTCTCTTAGTTAATCCTATAAAAAATAAACCTGGAGGCTGGAGCAATAGTATAGTGGGGAGGCCGGAGTGATATTCCAGCGGGTAGAGCGTTTGCCTTGCACGCAGCCTACGGGGTTCAATTCCCTGCATCCCATATGGTCCCCGAACACTGCCAGGAGTAATTCCTGAGTGCAGAGCCAGGAGTAACCCCTGAGCATCGCCAGTGCCCCGGAGTGCCCCCAGGCGTGTTCCGGGGGCAAGAGTAACCCCTGAGAAACCTCTGAGAAAGGAAGGAAGGAAGGAAGGAAGGAAGGAAGGAAGGAAGGAAGGAAGGAAGGAAGGAAGGAAGGAAACAAGCTAGATATTCTTTCTTCATTATTTCTTAGATATTCTTTCTAAGATTTTCCTTAGTTCTTTCCATTTACAGATAAGAAAACTAAGATTCAAAGGACTTAGGTTGTTTGTCAGTCATATAATCCCTTGTCACTTGTCACTTGTCTTCCCGTTGTTCATCAATTTGCTCGAGCGGGCACCAGTATCATCTCCATACGCTCTGTTGCGTGCTAGTGTAGCCCAAGGGCATCTGCTTGCACCAGGAACACGAAGAGCTTCAAACCTTATACATTCAGGTCATGGGAATGAGGTCTATAATTGTTACTGGTTTTTGGCATATCTAATCCTTAAGTGATGGATTTGATTTTTTTTTTTTTACTTTATTGGGTCACACCCGGCGACACTCAGGGGTTACTCCTGGCTCTGCACTCAGGAATTACTCCTGGCGGTGCGCAGGGGACCATATGGGATGCCGGGATTGAACCCGGTCGGCACAGGCCGGCCACGTGCAAGGCAAACGCCCTACCGGCTGGGCTATTGCTCCAGCCCCTGAGTGCATCCAACTTTTGGCAGGAAAGTTGGGGGCTATAGGGGGCAATCTTGCAAAGAGCCTCATCTCAGAACTTCGGGAACGTCTGGACACAGCTGGCAGCAAGGTGTCCCCTTTCTGGAGCCTGCTTCCACCTTAATGAGACAAAGCCTTGGCTGCACGAGGGGTGGTCATAGTGATGAGTCAAGTCAGTCCAAGGAATCAGGCTTGCACGCCTGGAATGCTGTGTGTGTCGGGGTGGGGGGACTGAAGTCAAATCTGAGATATACTGGAAATAAGAGATAAGCCACGTTTGCCTCTGGTGTCGGAAGGAGAAGGCTAACTCGGGGACCATCCTGGAAAATGATGTCATCGCCTCTCTTCTAAAATCCTCTGGTTCCAGGCTGGAGGAATAGTACAAGCAGGCTGGGCGCTTGGCTTCCACGCTGCAGGCCTGGGCTTGATCCCCAGCAGTATATATGGTTTTTCGAGCCACTTCAGGAGTGATTCCTGAGTGCAGAGCCAGAAGCCCTGCGCACCACTGAATGTGGCTCCAAAACCAAACAAATTTTTTTTTTTTTGTTACACCACATTGGCTACCAGGGTTACTCCTGACTCTGCACTCAGGAACTACTCCTGGCAGTGCTCGGGGACCATATGGGATGCCGGGATCGAACCGGGCCGGCATAGGCCGCGTGTAAGGGGCAACGCCCTACCCGCTGGGCTATCTCTCTGGCCCACAAAAATTTTTTTTAAATCAAGTAAAATTCGGGGCCGGAGCAATAGCCCAGCGGGTAGGGCGCTTGTTTGCACGTGGCCGGCCTATGCCGGCCCGGGTTCAATCCCCGGCATCCCATATGGTCCCCCGAGCACCACCAGGAGTAATTCCTGAGCACAGAGCCAGGAGTAACCCCTGAGCACGCTGGGTGCGTACCCAAAAAAAAAAAAAAAAAAAAAAAAATCAAGTAAAATTCTTTGGCAACTGGGTTTTTTGAGTGAACTCCACGGCACAAGGCTCTCTGTCAAAGATGGGGTTCCCCGCTGCCTGCCCTGGCTGTGCAGCCACACCATGGGGACCAGGGAGAGCCTCTGACCCTTGTCATTACAGGACTCTTCTCCGAGGCCCCCACCGTGGGGGAAGGACAAGTCCCAGGCTTTGAGGAGGTGGACGGGGAACTCACCGCAGCCCCCACACCGGAGCAGCCCCACCACGGCGTCCACTTCGTCACAACAGCCCCTACCCTAAAGCTGCTCAACCACCACCCACTGCTTGAGGAATTCCTACAGGAGGGGCTGGAGAGAGGCGAGGAGGAGCTGAGGCCAGCACTGCCCGTCCAGCCTGACCCTTCTGCGCAATTTGCCCCAAGTCCCCTCCCCCGCCTGGCCAACCAGGACAGTCGCCCCGTCTTCACCAGCCCCACCCCGCCATGGCGGCAGCACCCACCCAGGAGGGACCCTGGAGCCCCAGGTCAGAGCCCCCTGTGCTTCATCTCACAGCACCCCCCGCCAGGGCCCAGCATGGCAGTGCCCACCCGGCCCGGTGGAGAAGCCCAATACTGCCCCCCACTAGCAGAGCATGGACGCCAACCCAAGAGGGTCCTGGAGACATGGGCAGGCCCTGGGCTCCAGAGGTCATGTCCCAGACCGCAGGGCTGCGGGTTGAGGGCACCATCGCTACTCGACGGCTTCAGGGGATGATGAGGAGACCACCACCACCACCACCATCATCACCACCACGATTACCACTGTCCAGCCACCCGGTCAGCTGCTTACTGGTTTGCAGATCTGGGAATTGGAATGGGGGAAGCTGTGGGGCGCCTAAACTCTCACGTCAACATGCCAGTCTGTCTTGCCTTTTGGTAGCAAGTTTCAGGCTCCAGGAGGGACATGGGTTGGAGCCAGATCGACCTGGGTTCAAATCTAAATGGCCACATGGGCCCTGGGAATTCTAGTTCACCTCTTCTGAATAATAGTGCTACAAAGATCTGCTCCATGGAGCAGCTGTGAAACTGAGGGGAGACTGCACAGAGTAGATACTCCAGGGATAAACACACACACACACACACACACACACACACACACACACACGCACGCACACATGCACACATGCACATAAACACACACACATGCGCACACACACTCCAGCCCCACTTGGACCTTTACACTGAGCTGAATTACCTTCGTGTCTTCCTGTCTCCCAGGCCCTTGCAGCTGGAATTTCTCAGGCCCAGAGGGCTCCCTGGACTCCCCACACTTCCCAACGTGCCCCTTGACGTTGGCCTGGACTGTTTCTACTACATCTCCGTCTACCCTGGCTACGGTGTGGAAATCAAGGTGAGTGACCTGGTTCTGATCAGGACAGCACTGGGGCTGGTGCCTTGGCTCCATGGAGGGGATCCCCACCGGCACCACTTGGAGGCAGGTCTACAGCAGGGCTGAGCATAGACCTAAAAGAGCCGTCTACTCGGTGCTTCCGTGCTTCTCGGGAGTAATAGGGCTGTGGGACCCATGCTGCTGGGACCACCGGAAGGGGCTGGCCTTCCTCCCTCCCAGGGCTCTCAGCAGGATCTCAGGAGATCCTGAGGGGACTGGGCCTTGAACGGCAGGGTGAATGTCTCTGCCTGGAGCAGAGAGAACTCAGCTGCCCACCTGCGCCTCAATCATTCAGTCACTCATTCACTGTTTCAACAAAAGCTTCCTGAGCCCATGCTGGATGCCAGGAGGCCAAGGGAAGACACACATAGAGCTTCAGTGGGGTGACCTTCAATGCCGACCTCTCTCTGGCCACATCTCTCTGAAGCCACTGCTCTCTTTTCAGTTTAGGGGGTCACACCTGGCAGTGCTTGGAGGCTGCTCCTAGCCCTGTACTAGGATCACTCTTAGCAGTCTTCAGGGGTCCATGTGGTACCAGCCATCAAACCTAGGGACGCAGCATGCAAAGCAAGTGCTTGGCCCATTGAGACAAAGGGGAGAGCCAGTCTCTTCAGCCGTCTCTTCTTCCCCAGCCTGAGCCTCACGGGACCTCACGGCCAACCCCCACACTCTCCTACTCCACAGACTTCAAACCCAATTCTTCCTTTGCATCCCCTTAGAAAGGATCACAGCCAGCTGGAAACATGGAGCACAGCCAACACCACATGTGGGGACAGTGCCTCTGAGCGCTGAGGTTAACTTGGCCCTCCTCTCCCACTCCCCAGTCCTGCCAACATGTGTCTACATTCTGGCCCCCTCTACCCACTCCCCAAACTCAACCCGCCTGCTTCTCTCTCTCGTCCCCACAAACACAGCCAGCATCTCTTGTGCGGCCTGCATCCCTCACCTCACACAGGGCCTTGCTTCTCCACCCACACGGCAGCAAGTATTTTTGTTCTCCGAGGACGCGCTCATCCTTCCGTACCTCCCCAGGGGGCTCTGAATCAACGCCTGTCTAGCAGGGTTTATCCCAGCCTCTTCCTTTTGGCTCTCTGCTCCCCTTTGCCCTCAAGAGTTTGTAGCTCAGGGATGGGCCAAATCCACTGCTCAGTCTGAAGCTTTCCACCTCCCAGCCAGCCTGAGAGCTTACTGAGGGGGCACTTGGAGCCCGGACACCAAAGGTTCTGATGGAATAAAGGGACCAGTGAACAGAGGGAGGAAGGAGGGAGATATTGGACCTGATTTGGAGAGGCATTCAGGGTGCTTGAGAGAATCGGGCAGGTCGCCGGGCAGGAAAGGGGCAAAGATGTGGGTCACATGACCGCAGTTCCCCACTCCCAGCCTGCCCCCCACCCTCCCAGTAACCCTAAATGTGACTCGCAGCCAGTGTCACCCATCTGTGGCAGCGTGTCTTGCAGCCCTGGGGTGTCAGGTCCAGGTATCTGAGCCAAACCCTGCAGAGGGGAAACCATCTCCCACCATGGGGGCGGGGGACCCCTCCATTTCTTTCTGCAACCATTTGCTCCCACTCTACCAGGCCCTTTGCCCCTCACTTAGGGCTGACTGGGAGGGTAATTAGGGAACAGCCACAGCCACCCCCATAAGCCATTAGCACTCAGTGCCGCTTAATTAACGTAATTAATGTAAAATCATCACCTAATGAGAGGTGGCACCCGCTGTGGCTCACCGCAAGGCGCCAGCTGCAGGTGTGGGGAAGGAGGGGACAAGGGACAGATGCCCCCCACGCTGCAGGCCAGCCCTGTCTAGCAAACCCATCCCCGCTCTATCATGCCCCTTAAGGCCTACAGCCAGGCTGTGCCCAGCCTTGGACCAGATGCTGGCTTAGCCCCACCAGCTCAGCACAGACCCGCCTCTGATTCCGACCCTCCCAGCCTGCCCAAACCCTGAGTCTATTGTCTGGTGCCGCCACAGTTTTTTCATCAGAATGTGATCGCTGTTACCAGGCAACCTTGAGACAGAGCCCCTGCCACAGCCCTGGGTGCTATCAGGCACCAAGGCCGGCAGACGCTGGCCTGCTCCGCAGTGTCACAGGGACACCACAGAGTCCTTGTGGGACACTGTCCAAAACCCCACAGGTCTGACTTGGATGGAGGGTGAGACCACAGCAGGAGAAAAGAGGGGATACAAACAATCAGGCGCAGTGGGTTTAGGGTTCTCCCTGGCCCCTGGCCACCTCTCATAAGCCATGCAGAATCTGAGGGGTCAGTGACTCTGCAGAGCCTGCCCTCTTGCATGGATGGGGAGACTGAGGCCAAGCAAGAAGGGAGTGAGTGGTCCAAGGCTACTCATTAATGGTTTGTTTTTGTTTGGGGGCTGACAAACTGACAGGTGGTCGGGCGCTACTCCTGGCTCTGTGCTCAGAGATCATTCCCTGAGGGGACCATATACAGTGCTGGGGAAACCAAAAGGATCAGCCACATGCATGGAAACACCTCACCACTACAGAATCTCTCCAGCCTCTAGCAGGGTTTTTGCAGGTTTGATTTTTGGTTTGGTTTTGGTTTGGTTTGGGGGTCATACCTGGTAGTACTGAGGGTTTGCTCCTGGCTCTGCACTCCAGGGATCACTCCTGAGAGTGAGATGAAGGGACCAGTGAAGCCCTGGGGATTGACTAGGGTCGGCTGCATGCAAGGCAAGCCCTACCTGCTGTACTATAAGAGCAATTCCTGCAGCGCCAGGCTCTATAGGGTGAACAGGGAGAGACAGGAATCACACAAGGCTCAGTGCTGTCAGGAATGGGCCAGAAGCACGCAAAGCTGGAGCAATCCCAGCCCCGCTCCCCTCCTCCAGGAGCAGAGGAAGTTTCTCGGTAGTGAGGTTGATGGGGGCAAGCCTGCAGCCAAGGCAGACATTTTTCTGGCCAGGTGACCTGCAGCTTAGTAGCAGAAGGAGGGATAACGGGGGACTCGGACTAGCAGTCAGCCTGTGAGCAGCACCATCTTGTCCTAGCTGGGCTGTGCTGGGCAATGGGGTGGAAGGGTGGGGCGGCTGAAAGGCCTGAAGGCTGCCCTTGCTCCTGTGAGATGTGGGAAGGCTTATGGCCGCTCCATGTTGCAGATAGGTCCTTCCACCGTACCTCCCTAGATTACAGGAGTGCCTTTGGTCAAGGCAGATGAGAACAGAGAACTTTGTTAATGCTCAGGGCTTACTCCTGGTTCTGCACTTAGGGATCACTCCTGGCAGTGCTTGAGGGACCATATAGAATGCTGGGGATTGAGCTGGTCAACAATGTGCAAGGCAAACACGCTGTATAGCCCTGCAAGCTGTACTATCTCTCTTCTGGAGAGACGACAGAACTGTCTTAATAAAAAGCTCAGACACATCCGCCATGACGGCGCGGCGGAGCCCTACTCATGCCAATGAATGGAAGAGTAGCTTAAAAGAGCTGACAGTCGGAGGCCTAGTCGAGACCCCTGCAGTTTCCTTTTTGTAGGGAATGACCCCCAGCGGATCCCCAAATTCCTAAGAGCCCAGCCTCTCCACTGTACTTCACTGCCTTCTTCTTCATCTCCTACCTCCCACCTCCCCAAGGGGTGCCCCCAAGACTGAGAGTCTGCACTGCCTGCAGGGAGGAGTCCAGGCCAGACCCTCCATGATCAGAGGGGCTTGGCCAGAGGACAGGCTGGCTTCTTCTGAAAAGTTCCAGAGAAGCACCTTCAAGAGGGTGGGCATGAGCGCCATGGACCGCAGAGACCCTCCTCCCTCTCCTGCAGGCAGCTGGTCTCCCTGAGAGCTTCAAGCCTTTCTGGGCCTGGGCGCTTGCCTCTCATTGCGCTTGGCATTCTAAGAGCCTTCCCCTGCCAGCCTCCATCTTGGCTTGCTTTTGCTCTACCATCAGAGTCTGGGCACAGATGCCCAGCAGCCTGCCCTAGAGCTGCACGTGGCCCCACTGGCACATGGCTCTGCCATGCCAGGCCAACTGCCAGCTTGCAAACCAGAACGCCCTGCCCTTCTGGGTGGGCCAGAATCAGGCTGGAGGGGAGTCTCAGGCAGGAGGTGGGGTGGGGTTTCGTGGGGTGTTTCCTAAGCAGCCTCTGCTTCACTGTCTACTAATGGCTCTTCCATCAGAGGGGCCCAAGGATGCAGGCGGTTCTACTGCCTTAGGGTTGGGGGGTCCCTGCCCAGTGCTCAAGCAGACCCCACCCCTTAATGACTTATGGATGAGGATCTGTTCAGACAAGAGCCTATAGCTCTTGTCTGTAGCTGGAACTGGGTCTCCATTTCTTTTTTTCTTTTTTCCCCCAATTTTTATTACACCATTTTAGACATACAATTGCAAGATGCTCATGTAGAGTTTTGGTCTCTACAGTGTTCCAACACCCATCCCCTCCACCCAAACCCATCTTCCATCACCAATGTCCCCACCCTCCTCTCCCGTCCCACACCTCAACTACTTGGCGGTTCTGCATGTCTTTTCTCTCCCCTCTCATCTCTCCCTCCCACCAAACTTTCCTGCACATCGTAGAATGCAGTGCATTAAAGGACATTACTAGGGCCACACGACCTGGCTCGAACTGGTTTTTGCTCTGTTAATCTGGTCGTGGAGGTAGTATCCCAGCATCCGGACAGCGAAGGTGGTGGCTAGTGTGGTGGGCGAGTCTCATCCGGCTGCTTCCGGGACCCCCCAGAGGTGATGGCCCACTCCCCAAAACCCATCTGTCCTTCTGGGAGCCCCATGGTCAGCTTAGCCTGGGGAAAGCGGAGTTCCAGCTTCCCAGCCAGCGCCCGAGGCCCCGCATGCTACGGCTGGTCCGGGTCCCCATTTCTTGCTCTGCAGGTTACTTCTTGGTGCCTGGGGAAACATCAACTCTTCTATGGACCTCTTCTTTTCCCCTCTGAGGGGAGATTGAACCAGATGATGTGGAAGGCCAGTTCTCCTTTGGGGCTAGGAAGCGGAGACCCCCACTTCCACTGTGCCTCGGTTTCTCAATTCCAACATCTGTAAAACAGGTGCCAGGGCTAGTCAGCAGGGGCATGGGGCCCCAGGCAGATGTCACCATGTCAAATGCCAGGGCTCTTACTCGTTTGTTTTGGGGTTTGGTGCCACACCAAGGGGGTGTCGAGGTTCTGTGCTGAGGAGTGACCCCTGGCCGTGCTCAGGGAATCATGTGATGGGGGATTCAAAACAGGTCATGCCACTGGAGCCGCAGAAAGGTGTTACCTCCTGTGCTGTCTCTCGGGCTCCCAAACGCCAGGGTTTGTGCCACTTCTCTCCGAGAAAGGGAGACAGTTGGGACCTAATTTAATCCTCCACCTCAGGACAGGAGGGTCCCATTTCCCTGATGATGAAACCGAGCGGAGCGAGGATAAAGATCAGGAACAGGGCCAGAGCGATAGTCCAGCGGGTAGTGTGTTTGCCTTGCATGCATCCGACCCGGTTCGATCCCCAGCATCCTATATGGTCCCCCGAGCACCGCCAGGAGTAATTCCTGAGTGCAGAGCCAGGAGTAACCCCTGAGCATCGCCGGTGTGTCCCAAATAAAGCAAAAAAAAAAAAAAAAATCAGAACAAATTCGCGGCACAGAAAAAAACCAGGGAAGAACTCCAGCTAGAGACATGTACCTCCAAACCCTTCCCAGCCCTGCCCGCCCCTGTAAGATACCCATAGCATGACCTCTGGGGCAGCCCCGGGAGGTTGTGGGAGTGCTGGCCTGACCGGACACACTCTGGGGCCTCACGAAAAGCACTTCTCCAGTTACAAACTGTCTTTACCTAGAGCACGGAGCAAAACTCAGCCTCCCTGACTAGGTTTTGTAGAGAGCTGAGAGGATAATAGATGGAAAGAACTTGGAAAACTATCAAGAGTCCCTTGGAGGAGAAAAACAATCACCATATGATTGCTGTCACGAGAAAGAACGTGGCCAAGCGTCTGTGTGCAAGGACAGGGCCGACCCACTAGAGGTGGCCTTCATGCTGTGGGCCACGTGCATGGCGAAGCAGGAGCAGAGGTTCAGGCGCTAGGGTTGAAGCTCACCAGGTCATTCCCTGACGGGGTGATACTCAGGCAACTGTGTGTGACAACTTACAGCACCATCTGTCTATGAGTCACACCACTAGGACACATTCCAGCGGCTTCCCTGGGGACAGACGAGTTGGCAGAGGGTGCCTGATTCCCCGCTTCAGGAAGGAGTCAGCCCCGCCCTGTGGCCCCGTTTCCTTCCTTGACTGACCCCAGGGTTTGCTGGAAGTAAAGAAGTGGGAGCCAGCCCACCGCCCTGTGGGAATGATCCTCCGACTCCTCTGCTTCCCCTGCCTGGCCCCCGGGTCCCCTTGTCACTGGCTATGGGTGTGGGAAGACAGCCCTCGTGAGCAGAGCTGACATTTCAATCTGTCTCCCAGGCTCTTCAGATGCCTGCAAATTGCATCAAGACTTCATCACCCCCTGTCTAACACCCAGCCCTGTCTGGCCCCTGTCAGCCCTGGTCCTCAAACAAGTGACAAATTGCATTCCAGCCACGCCGTAAGCCTGCAAGTGGGTGCTTGAAACCCTGGGGACTACAGCTGTGCAGACAGCCTCTGGCTGAGAAGAGGGTCCAGGGTGCCTCCTGAACATGAGCCCTTGGGACCTGGGCCTTCCGTCTCCACCTCCTCGTCCCAACCCCCCTACCAGGCAGGGCTGGGAGTCAGACCAATTTGAGGAGACCACATTGTCCCAATCAGACGAGGCCAAGGGCCTCCATTTCTCCAGCTTCCCAGTCTTCCTGAGAGGAAGAATGGCTATTGGGGAGGGCTGAAGTGATAGCATGGGGGTTGCTATGCACATCGCTGATTCAGCTCGATTCTGGCATCCCATATAGTTCCAGGAGTAATTCCTGGAATTATATGGGATATGCCAGGAGTAATTCCTAAGTGAGAGCCAGGAGTAACCCCTGAGCATAACCAGGTGACCAAAAAAAAAAAAAAGCTGCTGGGAACTGAGTTTCAGTACCTTGGAAAAAGCCAAGATCCACCTCCCAGACCCTCAGTCTGGGGCTTGTGACTAAAACAGTGTGTCTGCAGGTAAAAAAACAATGTGTTCTGCAGGTGACACCTCCATGAATGAGAAGAGGCAGTTGCTGTGGCCTTCAGCCAGTCACAACCTGCCGGTTTAACCCCCTGTGTGACCTTTGGCAAGTTCCTGAGGTCTCTGAGCCCGCTTACTTATGGGCTTTACCATCTTCCTCGTGGAACCGTGGTGAGAATGAAATCACGCCCATAAAGGTCCCGGACTTGACACGCTGTGGGGCTCACAAATGGAATTGTCACTGCTGCTGCCACTCCTGCCGCTGCAGCAAAGGCAGGGTCAGGAACCGGAAACAGGAGGTCAAAACGGTGTTCAGGGAACCGCTAAGCTCTTTCTGCTTCCCGGCCTTGGCTTCCTAGAGAATTTCCCCTACTGCACCGGCCCCCCCTTCACCACGCTCTCTTGCTCACTCGCCACAGCCCACAGGCCCACCTGCTCGTTCATTCCCTAAACCCCGAAGCGCCGCCGCTCCCTCGAGGATTCCTGCTGTACGCATTCAGCGCCACTTAAGGCAGAATTACATGCTGCCTGGCATCTCTCGATAATTACAGATTCCACGTGTGTGAGTCTTGTTTGCCCAACTCTAGAATCACAGAATCTCCGAGTTTGAAGGGACCCTCATCCAGCTCTGCCTGCTGGGATTCCCCAAGGACTGTCCCCAGCAGATGGTCAGGCAGCCTCCACCACGGTACCCCACACGGAGCGCCTCAGGAAAGGTGCCCCAGCCTGGCTCCCAAGCCCTGCCTCACGTCCTGGCTCCCAAGCACCCACATGTCTTTTCCCCCAGGCAGGGGAGTCACAAGCAGATCAGTTCTCAGCAGGGCCCAAAGCCTAGCCCGGCTGTGCTGCTGCTGGATGTGGCCGCCAGCATCCTCTGTGCTTCCTTTCTTTTCTTTCTTTCTTTATATTTGTTGTTGTTTTATATTTTGGGGGGTCACACCCAGTAATGCTCAGGGGTTACTCCTGGCTCTGCACTCAGGAATCACACCTAGCGGTGCTCGCAGGACAATATGGGATGCCAGGATGGAACCCCAGCTCCCACTCATCCAAGGCAAGTGCCCTACCTGCTGTGTTACTGCTCCAGCCCCTCTGTGCATCTTGGCTAATTTACATAACATCTCTGAATTTCAGGTCGCATCCCCAAGGTTACAGAGAAAGAAACCATCACCTCCTACACTCAAATTCCCAGTGCTGGGCCTGGGG
>JAJIBD010017778.1:0-15585 GCA_021461705.1 Cryptotis parvus
GGGTTCTGATGAGCTGTGGGATTTGGACCACGAAAATGATGGCTATTATGGTGAGCAAGTCTCATCTGGCTGCTTCCCAAGGCCCTTCAGAGGTGATGGGCCAACACCCAAAACCCATTTTGCCTCCGGGAGCCTCATGGTCAGCTGAACTAGGGGAGAGCCAGACGGCAGCTCTCCCCCAGGCTTGAGTCTCTGCATCATGGCCAGAGCCCAGAGGCAGTTCGTGGGTGTGGCCACCAGGCCTCTGGGATGGATCAGAGAGGGGAAGGGGTACCCCAACCTCCATCTCCAGGAACGCCATGGTAGTCGACTTCTGCCTCTGAGAGCCGCCTACCTGGGCTCAAACTGGCTGCTCTGAGCTGGTTTTGAGATCAGCGTCTCTCTTGCCAGCACAGTTTTAAAAAGGCTTTACTCTCACAGGTTTTCCACATCCGACTTTCCTCTTGTCCCAACTCCACCCAGCAGACCAGACTATCACAGCCCGGCTCACGCGGCCGCTAGTGGCTGTGCGGTTCATCAATAAATGCTTTATTTAGAGGTGACAAGAGTATGCCACCCACAGGGCAAGCCTGGCAAGCTGCTTGTGTCGTATCTGATATGCCAAATACCAGTAACATTTATATTAGGTCATTCCCATGACCTAATATAATGGTTTGAGGGAGGCTCTTTATGTTCCTGGAGCAAGCAGATATGGGTTCTACTAGCATGAGACAGGACATATGGAGATATTACTGGTACCCGTTGTAGCAAATAAGATGATGAATGGGAAGATGGTGATAGTGAAAAAAAAATTCTGCTGCTCTCAGTTGTGCTAAGAGCTTACTCTTGGCGGGACCTGGGGGAAAGAAAAAGGTATGTTGGGGAGTAAACTGAGCTGGGTCTCTATATTTTATTAACAACTTTCAATTCTAAATCACTAAGCCAAGAGCAGTGCCAAGCACTGTATAGTATGGTCCACAAAACAAAGAAAAATTACCAGAAATTATTAGCTCCACATGGTTTTAACCTATAGTTGTTAAATTCAACACCACATACCATGAATTTACATCATTAAAGGTTTTTTCAAATTTTATTTTATAGGGCTACACACAGTGATACTGGGTATTGAATGGAGCCATCTTCCCAACCCCTAACATTTCTTCTGTAAAAAATCTTTTAAGGAGCTGGAGCGATAGTACAGTGACACACAGCCTACCCAAGTTGGATCCCGGCATTCCATATAGTCTCCAGAAGTAAGTGCAGAGCTAGGAGTAACTCCTCACCATTGCTGAGTGTGACCCAAAAAGCAAAAAAACCAAACACACAAAAACAAATCACCATTGCTGAGTGTGACCCAAAAAGCAAAAAAAACCAAACACACAAAAAACAAAGCTAGAAAGACAAATAATTACTTCTTTATTTAGTAAAGTTTTCTACAGTAGAATAAAGTAACAGAAGTTCGCCTGAAACCCTACTCATTCAAGCATCCACTATTTAGAAAGACTAACACTTTGAAGTTGTAGCAGGGACTAAGACTGTGGTCCCTAATTAAGAAGCAAAACATAATATGCTCAGAGATTACGGCTCATATCATGTTAGAAGTTTCAGGAACATCACAAAGTCTAGCATTAAAAACTTGGGGCCAGGGGCCGGAGCGATAGCACAGTGGGTAGGGCGATCCCCCGGCATCCCATATGGTCCCCCCAAGACCACCAGGAGTAATTCCTGAGCAGAGCCAGGAGTAGCCCCCTGAGCATTGCTGGGTGTAACCTAAAACAAAACAAAACAAAAAACTTGGGGCCAGAGCGATAGCATGGTAGGGAGGGCCTTTGCCTTGCATGCAGCTAACCCAGGACACGTCTGACCTGGATTTGATCCCCAGCATCCCATATGGTCCCCTGAGCATTGCCAGGAGCAATTCCTGAGTACAGACCCAAAATAACCTTTGAGCACCGCAGGGTGTGACCCCCCCCAAGAGAAACTAAGAAACAAAAAAAAACAAACAAACAAAAAACCCAAAAAACACAACACCACCAAAAACCTGAGACAGCCACCTTCCTATAAGACTGACATTTAAGCTGTCCTGTCTTTAATTACAGATAGATTAAAAACCTGGTACTAGAATTGTACTTTTCTGTTTTTGTAAATTGGCATATTTTCACTTAAAGTATTAAGAAGTTTCCTGTGAAAAATGAATGCAGCTAGGAAATTTTTATGGAGCTAACAAGTGATGCTTAGAATTGACTGATACTGCATATGTGCATAAGTAAGTGCCACGCCCATGGAACAGGCAGCAGAACACAACACTGTCACAGGAATTTCAGAGCAGGCGAACAGTTTTCCCAGTGACTGTCAAGAAGTCATCATCAGCCAAGGCACGAAGGGCTTCTTCAAACATATCTTTGGTAATAGCCTTCGGGAAGAAAAAGAAAATAAAGATTCCATGTTAAGTCTTCCTTTACATTACAAACAAGATTTCTGTATTAAAAACCTGCCAGTCTCTTGGAAACCATACACATTTCTTAATGCTGTACTATATTGATACCAATCCAAAGACGGATTGGTATCAATATAGTTTGTTCAACCTCCACTATCTCTTCTGCCTATTGCAGTCACGGATGGCAAGTGTGTGGAGGAGTTAGATGGAGAAGCGCAACAGTCAGAGCAGGAGGCCTGGGTCTGGTTCCTGGCACTACATGGACCCCTAAGCAGAGTCAGGTATGGATCCAAAACCTCCTAAATAAATAAAATAAAAACAAAGTGCTAGATTTGGCTAGTCACAGAAAAATTTATATTTGTTTATTCACAAAAAAGGCAACATAGTATTTTATTTCTAAAACATATATAGCCTTTTATAAGACAGTAAGATGCCAATAGCAACTGTTAAAAAAGAAACAGGATGGGGGGGCCGACAGTAACGGAGGGTATTTGCCTTGTACATGGCGAACCCAGGTCTGATCTCAAATATCCCATATGATCCCCCAGGAAGTTAATTTCCAAGTGCAGATCCAGGAGAAAACTCTGAGCACCGCTGGGTATGACCCAAAAAAATCCAAGCCCCTCCCACCCCAAACAAAACCCAAACCAAGAAAGTGGGCCAAGGCACACCGGTAGGGCATTTGTCTTCCATGCGGCCAACCTGGGTTTGACCTATGGGGTTCCTTCACACCCCATACGGCATCCAGAGCACGGCCAGGAATAATTCCTGAGCATTGCCAAAAAAAGAAAAAAACTAAAAACTAATAAAGGAGCCAAGAAAATAGCTCCACAGGTTGGAATGATGCTGCTACTGGGTGCCAAGTCAATGACAGGCCCCGGGATCACTTTGACTCCCATGACACCTCCCCCCCAAGCCCCCTAGCACTGGTGTGAATGATTATACACCAACACTTACTATATCAGACTGTCCCCTGAAATCTTCAAAAAGTTGCTGATATTTCAGAGCTGGTGTCTTGCCCTTAGATAAAATCAGCTTTTTCAATGCTTCTGCTAACTCTTCTTTCCGTTTTCGAGAGGTGGCACTCATTCCTGAACATAAAAGAAATTAATGAAAATATTTGTGCTTTTTTAAGTAAAAAATTTTACTAAAACAGTTTGAATTCTCATAAGGGGCTGGATTAGTACAGAGGGTATGCCCTTGCACGCGCCAACCTGGGTTCAATCCCCAGCATCCCATATGTCCCTTGAGCAATGTCAGGAGTAATTCCTGAGTGCAGAGCCAGGAATAATCCCTGAGCATTGTCAGGTGTGACACCCCGCCCCCGGCAAAAAAAAAAGTCCATTAAGTTCTTCCAGAACTGTATCAAACAGCAGTACACTGGCTGAAGGAATTTTGAAACTATTTCTAAATTTCTATAAGCTGAAAGCTGGGTACTTTCCCCAAAATCTATATTGTATAGTTGTTTCACTAAGTTCACTACGAAATGAATTTCAAGGGTCCTGAGGACAGCACAGCGGGTAGGGTGTTAGCCCGCACCAGCTGACCTGGATTTGATCCCCAGCATCCCACATGGTCTCCTGAGCACTCCTGGGAGTAATTCCTGAGTGCAGATACAGGAGTAACTCCTGAGCATTGCTGCGTGTGACCCAAAAAAGAAAGAAATCAATTACATCTTTAAATGGGCATCACACTCATGCCTTTTTCAGAACTTAAGCGTATGTTTTTGACAACTTTTAACATTCCCACAAAATTCTTGATATAAAACTGTTTATATGTTTAAGTAACTAATTTCCATGTACACTGCAACGGACCTGTGGTGAGAATAGATATGTATATGTCTAAGTAACTAATTTCCATGTACACTGCAACGGACCTGTGGTGAGAATAGATATGTCGACAATGCCAGTCCGAGGGTCAGTTGCAGACTGCTTTAGAGCTTCTCGATGCAGGCGCTTGGCTTCCTCAACATCAATCGCTTCAACTTTGTTTGAAAACCTTACTTTAGCATGGGCTTCTGCCAAGCGAATTAATGATTCCAGCTGGCGAGGGTATGCAGAGACCATGCCCCGCTACTTCCAATTTTTCTCATGTCTACATACGCCTAATATAGGTAGAAAAGAAAAATCAAAAACTCAGTTACAGTGCCCTTACTCTCAGAATGGGATTTATTATTTATTTATTTATTTTTTTGCTTTTCGGGTCACACCGGCGATGCTCAGGGGTTCCTCCTGGCTCTGCACTCAGGAATTACCCCTGGCGGTGCTCATGCGACCATACGGGATGCAGAGGATCGAACCAGGGCCAGCACAGGCCGGCCGTGTGCAAAGCAAAGGCCCCTACCCGCTGGGCCATCACTCCGGCCCCACTCAGAATGGGATTTTAAGTGAGGATTCTGCTAATTAAGCTGAATTCCTGCCTGGCTGTCATGTGCAGGCACTGATCTTACTCGTGTCTCATACTTCATCCATGGTATATAATGGAAATCTGAAGAAGGAGAATGAAAAATGAGGGTCAGCTCTCGAAGGATACAGTGTTTTGGGAAGGACAGGATATAAGACAGGGGACTAACCTAGAGTCTGACGGAAAAGGTTCTCACATACCTCATTTCTACCTCTAAGGACTCATTTAAAGAGTCAGGTAAAGTATTACTGGGATAGCAACAAAAAGTTAGACTTGTACAGATAGCAAAACTTTATTTTTCCAACCGACAAGAATATAAAATGATTCAACATCATCTTTAGCTATCATTTGAGCATTTTCAGAATATGATAGAAAAGCAAGTTTTAATAAACAAACATGGGGCTGGAACAATAGTATAGCGGGTAGGGTGTTTGCCTTGCATGCAGCCTACCCAGGTTCGATCCCGGGCATCCCATATGGTTCCCCTGAGCAATGCCAGGAGTAATTCCTGAGTGAAGAGCCAGGAATAACTCCTGAGCATTGCTAGTGTGTTACCCAAAAATACTTAATAACCAAACTTGTGCTATCTTGTATACTTCAAAATAAAAGATATCATAAAATACCTATGATTAATTTTATTTTTTAGAGAGAAAATGGAACCTCAGAATCAAGTGGATGATTTGTTAGGTAGTACCTACCAAATCTGTTTACATTCTCATCTTGAATCCTTTCTCCCTTTATATAATTGAGAAAGTCAATTTTGTAGCATCAGACAAGAGATAGAATAGTGTATTATCCTTTGTGTGCATTTGTGTGTGGGGGGAAGGGAAGTTATGGAGGAGTCTGGGAAATCTAACCTGAGGCCTAACAAACACATGTAGGGCAAGTACTCTCTCATGAGAGGGCTATACCTCCAGTTCCAGTATGCTATTCCTAAGGGAAAAGGGGATGGCTGGCTAGTTAGTTTTTGGATACAGGCTCAGCAAAAGTTTTTCTGGTCTTAAAACAGACATATCTGGGGACCGGAGTGATAGTACAGCAGGTAGGGCATTTGCCTTGCATGCAGCTGACCTGGGTTTGGTCCCTGGCATCCCATATGGTCTCCCCAGGAGTAATTCCTGAGCAAAGATCCAGGAATAACCCCTAAGCAGCTCTGGTGTGACCCAAAAAAAAAAAACAAAAAACAAAAACAAAAAAAAAAAACAAAAACCCACACCCCCAAACCCCGAACGTATCTATTACCTCGATGAGAGCCTGGCTGGCATCCTGGCTCAGCCGAGGCATGACAGTGCTGTGGGCATAAGCAATGTAGTCCTTAAGCACAGCCATGTCCATAACCTCCTCCTCCATCTGCTCCTCACTCTGGTAGTACAGTGCCACTAGGTGGTGAGCCAGGCGCCTGTCATAGGCTTCATCCTGAGGGTCTAGCATGAGGAAGATCAAATCAAACCTGAAAAAATATAAACAGTGTTTTCTGAGTTTGCATGCTAACATGCGTACACGTGTAATTAAGAACTAGTCTGGACTGTAGATAGAAAAGCAGGCAGGGCATTTGCCTTGTATGCGGGCAAACTAGGTTTGAACCTGGCATCTCATATGGCCTCCGAGCCTCGCCAGAGTGATCTCTGAGCACTGCCAGGTGCGCCTCCCTCGGACTACTGGTTTGGAGCTGCCTATACATGTATCATGAACATGTGTTAGTCAGGGATGCCAGGAAGAGAAACATCTGTCTTCCAAGTGGCTCTTGAACACTCCTGCTATCCCCATTAGGGCACCATTTTTGAGGCTCTTAGGTCTGTGGTCAAAGACAGGAAGGACTCCCTCAGCGAGCCAGAGAGACAGCACAGGGGTTAAGGCACTTGCACCGCGTGAGGGCAGTCCTGGTCCTTCAAGCATCGGCGGGGCACAGATCTTCAGGGCCCCAAGCAGCAATGCATCTCCTGTGAACTACAAGGGCCTGTGGTCTCCTGAGCACTGCTTTGTAGACCTCCCATCCATAACCCCCAGGCAAGTTAAAATAACGTGCAGCTTACATAACTGCTACAATACACGAAGTGAAGTTATGTTTTACTGAATTCTGCGTATGGACTCGGAATTATCTTTAAAACAGAGACAACAGTTTTGAGTGACAAAGCTTCCAGTGAAATCTCCTAATTGCCTCTGAAAGTCAGTATTAGACCCACAGCCAACCCAATCTGAAAACCTGTATTAGCGCAAAGGGTTTATATTAGCCATTATATTTAATAGTTCCTTTTCTAAACCCTCATTTTGAAAAATCTGAAGATGAAGAAAGTGAAAAAATTTGTTTCATACCTTGATAATAATGTGTGTGGCAACTGAATATTTTCAATGGTAGTCTTTTTGGATTCCACTGAGACTCAATAGGATTTGCTGCTGCCAGGACAGACGTGCGTGCATTAAGTTGACAAATAATCCCAGCCTAGCGGATAAAACAGGATAATCAGAATAAATAAAGCAGGCCCTGAAAGGACTTTATTTAGAAAACCTCTTCGGTGAAGAGAAATGTGGCCACCAGCACCCCTGGAACAGCCAATACGGGGACCCCCCATGGCTGCAGGCAGCACTTGGGAGGTGGCCGGAGGGTGGATTGCATCTCACACAGCCCCGGGTTTGGTCTCTGCTGCCTGACGCCCAGCTGACTATGGAGCCCTGAGGAGGGCAGTTAGGTTTTGGGAGTGGGCCCGTCGCCTCTCGGGGTCCCGGAAGCAGCTGGATGGGACTCGCCCATCACACTAGCCACCATTTTCGCTGTCCGGACGCTGGGAAACTGCCTCACGACCAGATTAACAGAGCAAAACCAGTTCGAGCCCAGGTAGGCGGCTCCCAGAAGCAGGAATCACTGGGAATTCGTCTGTTGGAGTCGGGGTCGCCCTTTCCCCCTCCATTTTGTTGAGCCTGGTGGCCCCGCCAGGAGCTGCCTGGGGGCCATCGGCCATAGCATCCAGAGCCTCACAAGCGGCTGGGGAGGCTGGAACTTCGGCTCGCGCCGGGCCCAGCTGACTATGGAGCCCCGAGGAGGGCAGATGGGTTTTGGGAGTGGGCCCGTTGCCTCTGGGGGTCCCGGAGGCAGCCGGATGAGACTCGTCCATCACACTGGCCGCCATTTTCGCTGTCCGGACGCTGGGAAACTGCCTCACGACCAGATTAACAGAGCGGAACCAGTTCGAGCCCAGGTTGCGCGGCTGCAAGTGGCAGCGCAGTCCACTAAAACAGTGAAACAGTAATGTCTTTTAATGCACTGCATTCCACGAAGAGCAGGAAAGTTTGGTGGGAAGGAGATATAAAGAGGAAAGAAATGACATACAGAACCCGCCAAGTAGTTGAGGTGCGGGAGGGGGAGGGAGGTGGGGACATTGGTGATGGGAGATGGGTTTGGGTGGAGGGATGGGTGTTGGAACACTGTAGAACCAAAGCTCTACATGAGCATCTTTCAATTGTATGTCTATAATGGTGTAATAATATTTGTGGGGGAAAATAATAAAATTAAGTTAAAAAAAACAAAACAAAACAGGATAATCAGATTCTCACCTTGGCGCTGGAAGAACTGTGAGTTTTCTTTATCTGGCCATGTCCTTTTCTGTACAAGAGTTCATGGCCTTGGAAACGTAATAAACCCACTTGGGGAAAATGCCTTATTTGGATTCATGACAATGACCAGATTTCAGATAAACAATATGTTTTTTTGTGTCTTTTTCAGAAATTAGCCCCCTGCATGATATTTAGGACAAACTCAAGTTCTGTAAAAACCACACTACAGTGATTAGGACCAATAAAAGCGGAAAGGGGACTGGAGTCCATACTTTGCCTACAAGGCCAGTCTCAGCCCTTTTGAAACATTGACACTGCCATCACAGGGAGTTCCAAACATGAATTAGCTTCTGAGCACCAGTGGGTGTGGCTCAAAAACAAAGAGGAACCTACAGAAAATACTCATCTATTTTTTTTCTTTTTGGGTCACACCCAGCGATGCTCAGGGGGTACTCCTGGCTCTGCACTCATGAATTACCCATGGTGGTGCTCGGGGAACATATGGGATGCCGGGGATTGAACCTGGGACAGCCTTGTGCAAGGCAAACGCCTTCCCCTCTGAACTTTTTTTTTTTTTTTGCTTTTTGGCAATGCTCAGGGGACCATATGGGATGCTGGGGAATCGAACCTGGTTAGGCCACGTGCAAGGCAAACGTCCTACCCACTGTGCTATCGCTCCGGCCCCTGGAATTTTTTTTTTTTGGGGTGTCACACCTGACAGTGCTCACGGGACCCCACAGAATGCTGAGAATTAAACCTGGGCCAGCTGCATGCAAGGCAAAACGCCCTAGCCCGCTGTTTTCTCTCTCCAGCCAGGCCCCTGCTGTACTACTGCTCCAGTCCCTGAAGTCTTTCCAGATGCCCAAACTTAAGATTAAGGTAGCACTGCAGTTCCATGGATGCGCATTTTATACTTAAGATTGAAGAATGTGGGGCCAGAGCGATAGGGTAAGGAATTAGCCTTGCCATCAAACTAGGTTGGATCCCATATGGTCAGCAGAGTACTGCTAGGACCCCTGCCTGCAGAGCTGCAAGTAATCCCTTAGCATTGTTGGATGTGGCCCCAAACAAAACCAAATGAGAAACAACGGAGAACGTTACTCACCTTTGCAATGGAAAGAGTCTGCTGTTCCATGACTTCATGCAATACTGATCTTGTGCTTTCATTCATCTTGTCAAACTCGTCAATGCAGCAGATGCCATTGTCACTCAGGACAAGGGCACCGGTCTGCAGGACCAGCTGTCGCGCTTTCAGGGTCTTTCATTACGTATGCGGTGAGGCCAACTGCGCTGGAACCCTTCCCAGATGTGTACTGACCCCTGGGGACCAGGTTGTACACATACTGCAGCAGCTGGGACTTGCTGGTCCCAGGATCACCACACAGCAGGATATTAATCTCAGCGCGGAACTTGCCCCTTCCTGTGTGACTAAAATCCTTTCTTGTTCCACCCGAAGAGCTGAAGCAAGATTCCCTAAATAAACAAAGATATCGAAATATTTCTTTACCTTATTATTTTTATTTATTTATTGACTGATTGCTTGCTTGCTTTTTGGGCCACACCCAGTAATGCCCAGGGGGTTCCTCCCTCGCGCTGCACTCAGGAATTACTCCTGGCACTGCTTGGGGGATCATATGGGATCTCGGGGATCAAATCCTGTCGACGCATGCAAGGCAAACGCCCTACCCAACCGGACTACTGCTCCGGCCCCTAAATATTCTTTTTACTTTAGATTAACTGAGTGTTGAAATGTTAGGGGGTACTTTTCTACTCTACCAAAACTTTAAATTAAAAGAAGGGGCTGGAGCAATAGTATAGCAGGTAAGGCGCTTTGCCTTGCATGTGGAGGACCTGGGTTTGATCCCTGGCATCTCAAATGGTCCACTGACTACTACTAGGAGTAGCCCCTGAGCATCAATGGTGGGTCCAAAAACAAAAAGAGGAAGGTAGGGGCAGGAGCAATAGCCTAGCAGGTAGGGTGTTTGCTTTGCACATGGCCAACCTGGGTTCGATCCCCGAATCCCACATGGTCCTTTGAGCACTGCCAAGAGTAATTCCTAAGTGCAGAGCCAGGAGCAGCCCCTGAGAATCGCCGGTTGTGATCAAAAAAGAAAAAAAAATAAAGAGGGAGGGGCTGGAGATATAGCCCAGCGGGTAAGGCGTTTGCCTTTTACACGCGCCGGCCTGTGCCGGCCTGGGTTCGATCCCCGGCATTCCATATGGTCCCCGAGCACCGCCAGGAGTAATTCCTGAGTGCAGAGCCAGGGGTAACCCCTGAGCATCGCCGGGTGTGACCCAAAAAGAATAAAAAGAGAATAAAAAAAGCAAGAGGAGGGTATAAAGATGTAAGCCACTGGGCTGGATAGTATAGGAGTTAAGGCATTTGTTCTGCATCTTACCTATTCCTGTTGAATTCGCAGCACTAATAATTCCAAAAGCATGGCTAGGCAGCACTCCTGTGTAAATAAAGCCAGGAATAACCCTGGCACAACACTGGATATGGGTCTCAAAAAAAAAAGGGTGTGTATGGAGGGAGTGGGAAGTCCTTTTATATAAGCCCACACATCACTATGCCAGAATAGAGTCGCAGTAAATCCCTGTTCTGACCCCATGTGGCTTCTCTTACATCTAGAACCATGTAAATACAAGGTAGAGATAACAAAATGGACAATGATACTCTGACTCTCCTTAGTCAATAACCAAATCAGGGTTGGAGTGCGTGCTCGGTAAAGCAGGCAGGAGCTCTGATCTTACATGGAGGGGGGTGGCAGGGCATACCTATTTATATTATGATGCCAAAGAATGACGAACCGCTAAGAATCCCTGGCTGGGGCTGAAGATAGTACAAGGATGAATCCCCTTGCCTGCACACACAGCCAAGCCTGGCTTGATCCCGTATCACGGAGGAGCCCACGAGCCCTGTGAAGAGTGGGCCTGAGCAGACTCACGGGTAAGCTTTGTGTGCTGCCAGGCGTGGCCCAACCACAGAACAAATTTCAGTTACCTTCTTTATATCTTCATGCTCATAAATGCTTGGAGCCAAGGCTGAAGCAAGTCTCGCAAATGTCTGGTTTCCTGGAAAGTTCCTTAAGCAATTCCACACGCTTCTCTGAAAAGAGTTTCTGTTCAGCCTCTTCATCAAGGCCATGTAGACGTTTGGCATCCGTTTTGCGATAATGAATGACATCAATGTGCGTTTTGTAGACAGACTTCACGTTACTCACTCTTGGATTGATGTGTATAGGGACAGCTCGATAGATGCCTGAGGGCACAACATGCCAAGGCTTAATACATTATGACAAACAGGAGCAGCACCGAGGGGTGGACACGTAGGACTTTACCTGGGCAAAGCCAAGGGACTCAAGCACACTGCTAAGGGCCCACAGAGGGGCAAGACAGTTGGAAAGAGACGCATTTTCTCAGGAAAAAAAAGTCATTTTTATTACTTTTGTTGTTTTCAGGCCACACTTGGTGATGTTCAGGAGTTATTCCTGGCTCTAAACTCAGGAGTCACTCCTGGGAGTGCAGAGGACCATGAAGTGATGCTAGGGATCAAACCCAGGTTGGTTGCAAGGCAAACGCCCCTACCCGCTGGACTACTGCTCCAGCCCCTATATATATATTTTTTTAAAGAATCATTTTTTTTTTTTTTTTTTGCTTTTTTGGGTCACAACCCGGCGATGCTCAGGGGTTTCTCCTGGCTCTGCACTCAGGAATTACTCCTGGCGGTGCTCGGGGACCATATGGGATGCCGGGATCGAACCCGGCCGGCACAAGCCGGCCGCCGTGCAAGGCAAACGCCCTACCCACTGGGCTATCGCTCCGCCCCTAAAGAATCATTTTTGAACTTCAAACCAGATGTCTTAGAATTGGGATCCAGGCCAAAGGCTGAGTATCTGGCTTGCAGGTTGAATCCTACTAAGCACCAGCGTGTGCCACTCCCTGTTCTGCTGTCCAACTGCTCTGAAACCTTTGATCCAGCATTGTATTTTTATTATTTATTTTTGCTTTTTGGGTCACACCCAGCAATGCTCAGGGGTTTCTCCTGGCTCTACACTCAGGAATTACTCCTGGCGGTGCTCGGGGGACCATATGGGATGCCAGGGATCTAACCGGGCCAGCGCGCGCAAGGCAACGCCCTACCCGCTGGGCTATCGCTCCGGCCCCCGATCCAGTATTTTAATGTCCTCATCTGCAAAGTGTAAATCAATGAGTGATGCACGTTAGGTATTTGAGAAGATACTTAGAAAACACTTTCAGATACAAAGTAAGTGTCAGCAATTTTGTGACAGTGAATAGCCAATACAAATAGAATATTTCAAACAAATATCATCTAGCCGTAATCTTTTTGCATGAATAGTCTGTGTTCCAAAAAAAAGTTTTTTTTTTTTTTTTTTGGAGGAGGGCAGGGGTCTGGGCTACTTCCAGCAATGCTCAGGTTTATTTTTTTTAGATCTTAAGAATGAAAGGAGGGGCCGGAGCGATAGCACAACAGGTAGGGCGTTTGCCTTGCACGAAGCTGACCAGCCAACCAGGTTTGATCCCCAGCATCCCATATGGTCCCCCGAGCACCGTCAGGAGTAACCCCAGAGCATCACCAGATGTGACACCTCCCCACCCCAAAAAAAAGGGTGTCTATTAAAACTGAAGAGCAGATCATTATTGGTAATGCTCTAAAAGCTGAGTGATACTTTCCTCAAAAGGCAGCGAGAGGGCCGGAGAAGTACTAGCTCAAAGGATTATAGTGCATGCTTTGCAGGCAGATGGCCTGGATCTGGCTGCTGGCATGTCATGGTCCCTATACCCCCTAATAGTGGTGACTTCTGAGCACCAAGTCAAGAGAAGGCACTATGTGTCACCAGGTGTGGTCTAAACAACAACAACAAAGAGGGGTCATCAAGAAAATGAACTGCCCTAGAGTATTGCCATTTTTTTTTTCTGGAGGGGGCGCCACAGTGTATAAAACAGACTTACTGCACTGACACAACTTATATTCATACCTGTAACATTCACTCTGTCCCGGGTTGAACCTTGTCAACAAGATCATTGTGAGCAAAAAGGACAACAGTGTGAGGGGTCTGTCCTGCAGGCATATCTTCAGGAGACTCTTGAAGTTTGATCTGTAAGTGGTAACAAAAACGCAGTGAAAACGGGCTGGAGTGATAGTCCAGCGGGAGGGCGTTTGCTTGCACACGACCGCCCGGTTCGATCCCCGGCATCCCATATGGTCCTCCGAGCACTGTCAGGAGTAATTCCTGAGTGCAGAGCTAGGAGTGACCCTGAGCATTGCCGGTGACCCCCCCCAAAAAAAAAAAAAAAGAAAGAAAGAAAGAAATGCTTCCAAAGCGGAGAAGCACAAAATTCCAGGCTCAGGGTTAGGTGTCATGCACCTCTCCAGCCCACTCTATGCTTTTCACAGGTACTTGTGGAAATATATTATGTTCTTCTTGAGTTTGGAGCCAGTTAAGTTTAGAAATCACTCGTGGGGACAGGGAGAGATAGTATAGCAGGTAGGGCATTTGCTTTGCACACAGTCATCCCAGATTCGATTCCTGGTATCCCAGATGGTCCCCTGAACACCACTAGGAGTAATTCCTGAGTTCAGAGCCAGGAGTAATTCCTGAGCATTGCCAGGTATAATCCCCCCCCAAAAAAAAAGGAAAAAGAAATCACTTTTGGCTGTGCAGGGACCATATATGTATGGCTGAAAAGCCATAAATTAGAAAATGGCTAAGGCAATGTCAGAATGGGGAGGGGTGTGGGAAGGCCCACAGTTCGTGGAGTGATAGTACAGAAGCAGACAGGGTGCTTGCCCTGTACAGGCTGATGGGGCTTATCCCTGGCACCCTATATGGTCCCCAGAGACCCATGAGGACTGATCCATAAGTGCAGTCAGGAGTAAGCCCTGAGCATTGCCAGGTGGGGCACACCCACTCACCAACGGCGCCCCCAAATCAACCAAGGTCTATGGATACAAAGGTGTGACATGGGTCACACCAGGCCATATTAGCTTGGGGTCTAAGATACTGAACAGGTAGGCCAACAAAGTCAACCCACTGCCCCATCCATCCTGCCCGAATTCTTGGGGCATGGACTATTGAATTTGAAGAAACTTCTGCACGTCAAAAGAAAGGGTGAACAAGACACAAACAGTCCAAAGATTGGGAAAGAATATCTACCAAATACCTATCTGATAAGGGTTACCACCCAAGATAAAGCACTGGTAGAAATTTACAAGAAAAAAAAAACTAACACCATCAAAAATAGGGAGCATAAAAAAAAATCACTTGATCACTTGACATCCCGTTATTCATCAATTTGCTTGAGTGGGCGCCAGTAACGTTTCCATTTGACCCTATCACGTGCCAGTGTAGCCCACGGCACCTGCTTGCTACAGGAATACGAAGAGCCTCAAACCATTCATTCAGGGTCTTGATGAAGAAGTCTGACCATCTTGTAGGTGGGCGGCCATGTGATCTTTTGACGTCTGTGGGATCCAGTCGGTAATGGCTCTAGTCCAGCAGTTGTCTCCAAATCGCATGACATGTCCAGCCCATCTGATTTTGATGCCTTGGCAAATGAGACAGCGTCCCTGACTCTGGAACAGCGATGGAGGTCGGAGCCCCCAGATTCCTTCTCACTTGAGTGAGGCGTGATATTCCAAGCAGAGCTCTTTCGATTCCTCTTTCGGAGACCAGATAGCGTTGTCATCCTGCTTCCCAAAACTAAAAATTGAATTCCCATTTGACCCAGTAATACCACTCCTGGAAATATACCCTGGGGCTCGAAAACACACACCAGGAACATCATGTGCAATTCTATGTTCACTGTGGCACTATTCACAATAGTCAGAATCTGGAAACAGCAGATGACTGGATAAAGAAACTCTGGCATGGGGCTGGAGCGTATTTGCGTTGCACCTGGCTAACCTGGGTTCGATTGAATCCATCAAACCCATATGGTCCCCTGAGTACTGCCAGAAGTAATTCCTGAGTGAAGATCCAGGAGTAACCACTGAGCATCTCGCGGATGTAAATCCAAAAAGGAAAAAAAAAAAAAAAAGAAACTATGATACATCTACATCATGGAATACTATGCAGCTATTAGGAAAAATAAAATCATGAAATTTGCCCATTAAGTGGATGGACATGGAGAGTAACCTGAGTGAGAAGGAAAAGGACAGATACAGATGACTATTCATTTATAGAATATAAAAA
>JAJIBD010017779.1:0-11539 GCA_021461705.1 Cryptotis parvus
GGCGCCTCTGGGAAGCGCCGTGATTGGCTGCGACGCGCCGGAGCGCCGCCCCCCGCTTGACAGCCGCAGTGTGCGGGAGGCTGGGCTGAGCGTCGCGGGCCGGGGGCGGGGCCGGCGCGAGGACGGACGGACTGATGGATTGACGCGCGGGCGGCCCGAGAGGAGGACCGACGCCCAGTGCAGCCCGCCGCCGCCCTCACGCTCCCGCCCCGAGCCCGGACTGTGCGGCTCCGGGGCCCAGACGGCCGGTCTCCTGCCGTTTTCTCCGCCGCCGCCTCTTCCTCCGGGCTCGCCCCGGAGCTCTCAGGTGAGCAACGCCGGCAGGCGGAGGCGGGGTCGGGCGGGTGCCGCGCACCTCGGGTTGCCATGGTCACTGGTCGCCACCTGTCACCACCGGACGGGGCTCTGAGCTCGGGGACCCCGGGGGCTTGGCTGGGTGGGGGAACGGGTCGCGGGGGAGGCCGGATGAGGACCCCGAAGCTGCCGGTGAGCCGCCCGAGGCCCCGGTGCTGGGTCACTCCCTCCCTCTCAGGGTCCGGGGGTCCGGGGCAGAACGCGCGCCCTAGCCGGGTCTGCCCCCGGGAGGTGGGAGCGGGCGGCCGGTCCGAGGGGCGGCCCCTCTGCAGAGCCGCGGCGCGCTCGGAGGGGCACGCCCGGCCGGTCGCCCGGGAACCGAGCTGCGGGGCTGGGCGCCGCGTCCGGCCTTCCTCACGGCCACGGGAGCCGAGCCGGGCCAAGGGCAGCCGGCCCGTGGGGTTCGGACCTGGGTGGTGCTGTTGGGGGTGGGGGCTCAGGCGCGGGAGGGTGCAGGACGACGCGCGAAGCGGCTGCTCGATTTTGGGGAGCACGGTGGGGCCCCGGCTTGGGTGGGGTAGGTGGGGATGGGGTTTAACGAGCCTTTGATCTCCCCATCCCTAGACCCCGGCGTATGCTCTCCCTCCTGGTATAGTCCTATAGCGGAGCGTTTTTTTGGCAACTTGATTCTCTTTGCATAATCAGAGAAGTCTTTGTTCCACCCAGATTCAGAGGTTGTGTTTCTAGCACTTATTTCCCTCCCTTTGTTGTAGACTTCACAGAATGCTTCAAAAGTTAATGGCACAGAAATGAACTTGTAGGGTATTTTTAATAGGTCATGTATATATTCTCATTGCCACTTGAAGTGTGTGCGTATATATATATATATATTTTATATATGTGCGTATATGTGTGTGTGTATATATATTTGTTTTTGGTTTATGGTGTTGGCATGTGTTTCATTAGGATTTTTACTAGAAGGGAGAAATGCCAAAGAGACCTTTTTACTTTTCTTTTTTTTTTCCCCCACCAATGTTCTTTATTTTTTTTTAATTTTTTAATTTTTTTATTTTTACAATTACAAAGATATACAATTAAAAAGTTCATATTTGGGTTTTGGTCATACAGTGTTCCAGCACCCATCCCGCCACCGTGCCCATCTCCCACCACCAACGTCCCCGGTTCCCTCCCCTCCCCCAGCCCTGCTCCATGGCAGGTTCTTTATCTTTATATGGCATATTCTTGAGGTCTCATGTAGGGGGAAGATGTAATGATGAATAATTTTACATTAGGTTTTAGGAGGTAGATTGCTTCCACACAGAAAAGAAAGAAAAGCACACAATTATAGAAAAGACAAACAAGGCATAATAGTAAACTCTTTGAGAAATAAACCAAAATATTTGGTTTTAAGTTTCATTGTAGCTATGTAATGGTGTGTATGTGAGGGGGTGTTAACCCGTTTCTCTTCCATCCTTCACTTCCTAATTCCTTTCTTAAAAGAAAAAGCACTAGGATTTATCAGAACAGGAGTACTATCTTAAGTTCCTAGTTATGTAATTGTGTTGTCTTTTTTTGCTACTTATGCATTGTAGTTATTGTAGTTTCTTGGTTACTGACTGGACAAGCAACCTATGATATACTTAACGATGGCTCAATTTGAGAATCATTTTCCCTTAGTAGTTTAGTAAGGTGGGAGTCATATTTGCCTGGGTTTGTTTCCTTTGCTGTTGATTACAATCTTGGAAGAGCTACTTAAACCTACCATTGAATCTTTAATTTCTAGATCTGGAAAATGGGTATAGTATCTAGTATGAAATATTTTGTCCACCGGAGCGATAGCCCAGCGGGTAGGGCGTTTGCCTTGCACACGGCCGGCCTGCGCTGGCCCGGGTTCGATCCCCGCATCCCATATGGTCCCCTGAGCACCGCCAGGAGTAATTCCTGAGTACAGAGCCAGGACTAACCCCTGAGCATTGCCAGGTGTAACCCAGAAAGAAAAAAAGGTTCACTGAAATATTTTGTCCAGTAGTGTTATTGGACCACACCCAGCAATGCTCAGGAATTACTCCTGTCTCTGCACTCAGGAATTACACCTGGTGGTGCTCAAGGAACCATCTGGGATGCGGTAAATCGAGCCTGGGTCATTCAGGTGCAAGGCAAATGCCATACCCACTACAATCTCTCCAGGCCTTATTTGTTGAATAATCCTTTATGCAAATCATCAGTAATCAAAACATACTTTAGCCTCTTTGATTTTGCTTCTCAAAAAGGGATATTTGTACTATTTGAAGGTAATTTTCAGAGTTCCAAGAGAAATAAAAATAAGTGTTCGTGCCATGGCCCACAAACAAGGAATTCATTAATTTTGCTTGAAAATTTCAGCAAAAATAGTTTTATAATAAAACACAAAAGGATGGCACAGGAATAGGAATGCATCACAATGATTTTTAAGACATAATTAAAAGTTTTCAAGGAAATAAGTTTATGAGTTTTCTGGGAATATATTTTTTTCCCTCATAGAGAAAAGTGTAAGAAATTTTGTCTTAGGCTTAGCTAAAGAATGACAAATCGCTCTATCGCAGAAATAGTGATTTGGTCTCCAGCTGACTTGAGGCACGAGCTCTGTTACTCAGCCACATCCCATTCTTTAGGATTACTTGACTCCTTATCTCTTCTTGTGTTTACCCTTGGAAAACCTGGAATGTTTTAGTGGAAAGGTTAAGATTTTCCTTGGATAGACCGACCTGGTTATCCAGTGTCACTGCAACACTTTCTGTTCTTTGACATTGTGCACCTAGCCAGTGTCTTTTAGCATTAGTGCAGTCTGTAAAATACAATTAGAGTTGCAAAATCACATGGGTAAAGTATGGGAGTGTTTGGCATAGTAAATGCACAGTAAATCTCAGTATCTTTTCCCTTCCTGTTCTCCACATACTAACACTTTTTGTTGTTTTGGGGCCACTCCCATTGGTGCTCAGGGATCACTCTTTTTTTTTCTTGTGAGGGGGATGTCAGAGTTTATTTTTGGTTGGAGGGGGCACACAGTGGTGCCGAGGATCAAACTGGGTCTGCCATGTGCAAGGCAAGCAGCCTACCTGCTGAGCTCTCTCTGGCCCAAGATTTCTTTCTTTTTCTTTTTTAATTATTTTATTATACCACCTTTAGATATACAATTACAAGATGCTCATGTTTGGATTTTGGTTCTACAATGTTCCAACACCCATCCCTTCACCCCTGCCCATCTCCCATCATCAATGTCCCCACCTCCCTCCCCCTCCCTCAGCCTACCTCCATGGCAGGTACTCTATCTCCTTTCTCTCTCTCTCTCTCTCTCTCTCTCTCTCTCTCTCTCTCTCTCTCTTTCAGGGATCACTCTTAACGGGCTTGTGGGGGACAGTAGGCGGTGCGGGGATTGCACTCAGGTCTGTCGTTTAAAAGGCAAGAGCCTTATCCACTGTACTATCTCTCCAACCCCACTTAAACTAGAATTTTAACAGTTCTCTGTTCATCCTCCAGATCCATTCATTGCTGGAAACGTGATTACTCCACTGAACTTCCATGGCTTTTATTTTTTTTTTCCTTTTGGGTCATACCCCCCAGCGATGTTCAGGTGCTACTCCCAGCTCTTTGCTCAGGAATTACTGCTGGCATAGCTTGTTGCTCTGGGTGCTCCATGTGGTGCTTTAGAACATCGTCATGTGTGGCTCAGTGAAGGGGCTGTTTCTAAGAAGTGCGCCGCCAGGTGATTTTGTCATTTGAAAGTCAGTGTAATACCGTAGCTACAGGGTATCGTGACACAGCAGCCCTTGAGACCCTTGTACCCTGTGGTGCCTTGATCACGAAGTATTGTTATACACCATTATTGCACCTGATCTAATAAAACTTTCTAGTACTTCAACTATGTATATAAATAATATATACCATAATTTAATATACCATATATACATATATATATATGGTATATTAAAAACAGGGCACACTTTCTCCCAAAGTCATATTTTTTTTAGTGCTTTATCTGAAAGCACAGTAGCATTCCTATCCTAGCAGTTCTTTTGAGTATCGAGGGGAGAAATTTCTGTTTATTAACATCAGTAGTGTACCTGCCTCTCTGGAGCTTTTCCTAATTTTACAAGAAACTACTACATGAAAAAGGGCCAAACTTTATACAAGTTCTATTTAATTATTCAGTATCTATTTGATTATCTCTCTGGCCCCTGATACTGTAAGATATTTATAAGAATGGGGCCGGAGGCGATAGCCAAGCGGGTAGGGGCGTTTGCCTTGCGGCCGGCCCATGCCGGCCTGGGTTCGATCCCGGCATCCCATATGGTCCCCCCGAGCACCGCCAGGAGTGATTCCTGAGCGCAGAGCCAGGAGAAACCCCTGAGCATTGCCGGGTGTGACCCAAAAAGCAAAAAAAAAAAAAAAAATATTTATAAGAAAATTCAAACATAGGGGCCGGAGCAGTAGTACAGCGGGAGGGTGTTTACCTTGCATGCAGCTGACCTGGGTTCTATTCCCAGCATCCCATGTGGTCCCCTGAGCAATGCCAGGAGTAATTCCTGAATTCAGAGCCAGGAGTAACCCACGAGCATCACCAGTGATGAGCCAAAAGCAGCAAAAAAAAAAATGCAGCTCAAGTTCCTGTTGTTTAAGGGTCAGTTGTCAAGATTCAAATGTGTGAAAGTATTTCGTGTAACAGATTTGAATTTTGCAGACTCAAGTCAGCTAGGTAAAAGAAGAAAATAGATCTCAGTTCACTATTAAAAGAAACCTAGAACCATGAGTACAGAGCTATAGTAAAGAGGGTGGGGTCTTTTGCCTTGCATGCAGCCAACTGGATTTGATCCCTGGCATCCATGTGGTGTCTTGAGTGCTCCCATTAGTGACTCCTGAGTGCAGAGCCAGGAGTGACCCCTGAGCACTGCTAAGTGTGATTCAAGCACCACCCCTCAAAAAAAACAAAACCAAAAAACCAGCCAAACCTTTTTATACTTGCAGCAAACTGAAGGAGTTACGTACTAGCTATTTCTGCGTAATATATTGCCTCAAAATTTAGTAGCTTAAAACAAGAAATATTTACCTCACTGGTTCCAAGGTTTGGGAATCTCGGCACAGGAGTCTGCTGAGTGATACTGCTTCTGGCCTCACCTCAAGACTGGATCTGGGACTCTGCTTCCACACTCTGACATGGCCTCTGCTCTGTGGGCGTCAGACAGGTTTTCCATTCCTCATTGGCTTGGAGGCTCTCAGGCCGGGTTTCCATTCCTCACTTGCTTGGAGACACCCCCAGTTCTTTGCCACTGATTATTTCCGTAAGGTTGCCTCATGACTTGGCAGCTGGCCTCCCTCAGTGAGCTGTCTGAGAGAGGATGCATGCCTACTCAGTGCAGTTCTTGAAAGTGACTTCCCAACACTTCTGCTGTATCCTGAGAAGTCACTATCACTATCACTATCACTGTCTTCCCGTTCATCATCGGTTTGCTCGAGCGGGCACCAGTAACATCTCCATATGTCCTGTCTCATGCAAGTAGAGCCCAAGGGCACCTGCTTGCTCCAGGAACATAAAGAGCCTCAAACCATTCCATCAGGTCCTGGGAATGAGGTCTATAATTGTTACTGGTATCTGGCATATCAAATAGGACACGGGTAGCTTGCCGGGCTCTGCCGTGCGGGTGGCATACTCTTGTAGTCATCTCACATCCTGAGAAGTGAGTTGCCGAATCCAGTCCATAGTCAAGGGCTGGGAACTATGAAAATATGTAAACACAAATGGGTGATTGATATATTTTTTTTTCTTTTTTGGGTCACACCCAGCGATGCTCAGGGTTATTCTTGGCTCTGTGCTCAGGAATCACTCCTGGCATTGTGTGGGGGACCATTTGGGATGCCGGGGATCGAACCGGGTCGGCTGCATGCAAGGCAAGCGCCTATCCAATGGACTATCGCTCTGGCCCCTGTGATTGATATTCTTAAGAGATCGCTTTCCACAGGTGTGTGGGGGGTGTTTAAAAAATTCAGTCATTGGGAGTATTTTGTTTTTGTTTTCTAAGTCATACCTGGCATTGCTCAGGGCTTACATCGGCCTCTGCATTCAGGGATCACTCCGGACAGTGCTCAGGGGACTATATCTGATGCCAGGTATCAAACCTGGGTCAGACACATCCAAGGCGAGTGCCCTACTTTTTGTACTATTTCTATTTTTTTTTTTTTTTGGGTCACACCCGGCAATGCTCAGGGGCTACTCCTAGCTCTGCACTCAGGAATTATTCCTGGCAGTGCTCGGGGGGACCATAATGGGATGCCAAGAATTGAACCCGGGCGGCACAGGCCGGCCGGCGTGCAAGGCAAACGCCCTACCCGCTGGACTATCGCTCCGGCCCCTGTACTATTTCTATATAGCCCGGGAACTATTAATGTAGAGGTTAACTGATCATAAGATGGAGTAAGCATTTGAATATTTTGTCATATAAATTTCAGAAAGGTGGACTGAAGTGCTTGTAACACAATTCTGTACTAAATATGTAAATGCTAAGGAAGTAGAAAAACTAAGTATAGAAAAACTTGAATAGGTATTTATGTAGTAAGTACTCTATTTTTTTTCTTTTTGGGTCACACCCATCAATACTCAGGGTCTCTTGGCTCTGCACTCAGGAATTACTCCTGGCGGTGCTCAGGGGACCATATGGGATGCCGGGGATCCAACCTGGGTCTGCCACGTGCAAGGCAAACGTCCTCCCCATTGGACTGTTGCTCCGGCCCCAGGACTTTTTTTTTTTTTTTGCCATACCTGGCAGGGCTCAGGTCTTTTGGTGATGCTTAGAGATCATAGATGGACCTGGGGATTGAATTTGGTTGGTGTGCACAGGGTTCCTACCTGCTGTGCCGTGACCCCCCTCTGCTCTGTCTTTAATGCTTGTACATAATTCTTTTCGTGTTTTAAGCTTTCATGCTTCCTGGTTCAGTACATTTCCTTAGATGTTTCTGAATGCTTTCCTTTGACTTAAAGAACCCTACTATGGGGACATGTGACTGACTCAGTGGCAGCAGTACTGGCCTGTTGAGTGCAAGGCCGTGAGTTCGTACCACCTAGTGCACCAAGCACAGTGCAGGCGGTTCTGCTGTAATGCAGATGCTGTAAGTTACATCTTTACTGAACATTTGTGAAAGACCGAAGGAGACAGAATAAGAGCAGTCATACAAGACTTTTTAGAACACCCATCCCTTTCCATAAACTACACAATTTCTTGTCTAATATGATAAGGCATTATTATTACCTAATAATGAAGAATTGAAAGTCCTACTAGCCAGATGTTAGGGAAATGATGAAAAACTTGATCTGAAGAGGATACTCGGAGCATGCACAGGAGTTAAGGCTCTTGCTTTGAGTGTGGCTGATTCAGGTTTGATCCCTGGTTCTAATGGTTCCCTCTAAGCAGGCTGTCGCCTGAATCTGGAAGTATGGTTCTGTCGCTTTGCGCCTTATTTTGCTTTGCTGCCAGAGGTTCCCTGCAGTAATCACTTCCTTTGTTTTGGGACTTTTGGGCTGTTTTGGGGACAGTGGGCAGGGGGTGAGGAGCACTTCTGCAATCCGGTGCCTGCTGTGCTGCCTGGACATTGTAGTGCAAGGCCCCAGTGGACAGAGCTCCTTGGGCTCAGGGTTGACAGGGCCTTCAGCTTGAGCTTTGGCATAAATACAAGCAGATTTTCCTGGGTGCGTGTGGTAGAGCCAGTTTTGATGCTGCCATGCAGGGGAATCTGGCAGCTCCACGGGACCATGTCCTTGTGCTGCCCAGAAGCGGAGCTGAAAGAGAATTCAAAGGCGTTGGTGAGGGCCTGGTTGAAATCTCTTAAGTCGGATGGATTAAGGGCCTGTAACAGGGCTTTAATGTGTCTGAGCAGGGCATTATCATCCACCGAGCTGCCTGCTTCAGTGTCTGTGATTCTGTAAAGGGAATGCTTCCAGATCCCAGAACTACTCACAACTGCCTCAGCTGGACGGTCACAAGCATGTCAGTGTTGCGTTCTTACCCGCTTGGTAGTGTTGCTGCATGAGAAGGTATTCAGAGGACAGAGTAACTGAAATGTACCCAGGCGCCGCTGACTGCTGAGGAAGATTGTTCATGATACAGCTGTGAGAGCTTTTTCAATGGCATCTGGCTCAGTGTTCTCAGAGGCACGAGTGCGTTTGTGCTTTTTCTTGTATGGTGAAAGCAGAAAGTTCTAGTTCTCCCCCTTCTGAAGAGGCATGTTCTATTATTTAACAGATGTTCATGACAGACTGCTGTTGGTCAGTGGCAATTACGGTTTATGATGTAAGTCTCTATGCATATATTCAGTGGTGAGTTTTAGTGTGACATTATAATTCTCCATTTCCTATCGGCCTCCCCAGTTTGTTGCAACTACAATGATCATTACAGTGTATAAATGTGAAAGATCCTGTGAAGGACCTGATCCTAACCTTCATTATTACTAAGCATGTCGCTGGGCAGGCGCAGCTGTGGGTCTGCTGTCTCTTGTCCGGCTTTGCTGGTTGTGGTGGCTGCAGCCCGTAGCCACACCGCTGGGACATGGAGGTGGAGGGATGGGGGAGGAGCTCCGATCCCACTCCAAGTCTGGTGGGTGCAGCCCCCCCACGTGTCTGCTAACCCTAGGAGCTATCCATGGGCTGCTCCACGTGGGTCGAGCAGTGCAGCTGTGGTCTGGTCTGTCTCTTGTCCTGCTTTTCCCATTTCTCTCTACTCAGTTTATTTTTATTATTATTATTATTATTATTATTTTTTTTTTTTTTTTTGCTTTTTGGGGGGTCACACCCGGAGGATGCTAAGGGGTTACTCCTGGCTTTTCACTTAGGAATTACTCTTGGAGGTGCTTGGGGAACCATATGGGATGCTGGGGGATCAAACCTGGGTCGACTGTGTGCAAGGCAAATGCCCTACCCGCTGTGCTATAGCTCCAGCCCCTCTACTCAGTTTTTTTTTAACAGTGAAGTTCATGTTAATTTCTTGCAAATATACAATACTCAAATCCATGCCCATCGCCATTGCAACTATGGACAATAATTATTTCAAATTTTCACAACCACTGTTTGAGCCTGTCCTAAGCAGACACTGAATAATTTATTTTATATTGCTTGTTAGAGTTAGACTATTATTTTATTTTTAAAATGATTTATTTTAAACACCGTGATTTACAAAAGTACAAACTTTTTTCACAGTACAGTTGCTGGAAAGATTCATCATTCAGCACCAGTCCCACCACCAGTGTGCCCCCACCATCAGAGACCCGCATTTCCCTCTCACCCCCAACCCTCGCATGCCTGCTCACTTAGCCAGCATCAATTATGTTGATCCTTACAGCTCATAAGGGAACAGTAATGATAAGGTCATGCCTCTTTTTTTTTTTTTCTAGGCAGATGTGTGGGAGTCTGGCCAGTTTCTGTTCTTGGATTCACTTTCTGGGTTTCCAGAACACAGTGGTTTCCTACTGACAATCCCAGACACACCATCACTACACTACAGCTACTGATAACACTTATTGCACATTTATCTCAATGTCTGTTTGAGCTTTTCCTATTCATACACTGAACAATCCATTCTATATTGGTTGTTGGAGCTAATTCTCTAAATACGGTTGATGAACCTGGTGTTAGACAAAAGTCAGTGGAGATCCTAAAATCTCCATCGTGCCTTTTAGTTTACTGAGTAGGAAATTATGTAGGTGGTCCTGCAGACCACACCTCGTGCTCACACACTTCGATTCTAGAAAATGCGATGGGATACCAGTTAGATGAGTACACTAGGTTTTGAGATATCTGGGGGGTACATGGCCCCCATGTACAGTCCCAGCTGGTCACAGTGCTGGGCGGGCCCACCAGGCCTTGCTGGAGGGCACTGAGTTGGGGGAGGGTGCCCCAGCTTCAGCTCCTCAGGGAACCTGGTAGATTCAGTCACCCAGTCCTGCATACCTGGGCTTGAAACAGTATTATTTTAAATTTAAACATCATGATTTACAAAGTTGTTCATAATACAGTTGTTTCATGTTCAAGAAGTATCTTTGTATAGTTTTTTTCCCCCACTATCTGAAAATAGAATGTACCTGTTTATATAGCTTGTGTACCTAT
The DNA here is from genome assembly GCA_021461705.1 of Cryptotis parvus. Classification (NCBI taxonomy): domain Eukaryota; kingdom Metazoa; phylum Chordata; class Mammalia; order Eulipotyphla; family Soricidae; genus Cryptotis; species Cryptotis parvus. The sequence goes on from JAJIBD010017779.1 coordinate 10,418, forward strand.
TTATATAGCTTGTAGGTACTTTTTATGGTTCCGAAAATGCAGTTACCATATATCTATATATATATGGAGACATTTTTTGAGCTCTTTATATTAAAAAATGAACATAAAAATCATACAAAATACATGGATTAGTTTGCCTCCAGTTCGCAGGACAAATCTGTATAGCTATGTATGTGTTCATGCATTCATGTATGTTTGCAAGTATTTTTATAGGATAGGTTTTGATAAGCAGACTAGGGATTAATGTGCCAAGAACACACACATATGCACACATATATATGTATGCATGTGTGTATATTTGAAGGGGCTGAAGTAATGGTGTACAGCATTTGCCTTGCGGCAGATCCGGGTTGGATTCCTGGCACCCCATATGGTCCCCTGAGCCTGCTAGGAGGTGATGCCTGAGTGTAGAGAGAAGTAAGCCCTGAGCACTATCGGTGTGGTTCCCCAGCCCCCTCCCCCCCTTCCCCCTGCACATACACAGCACAAAAATAAAGAACATATATGTTTGATAGATAGACATTTCCTGAATATCTCAAAATGTCTATCTCGGTGTACTTTTTTTGGGGTTAGTTTTGTATCATATCTGCCTGTCTGGGACATCTCACAGAGGTGCTCAGGGATCAAGCCCCAGGCTCTTACATGCAAAGCCTGGCTCCAACCCTTTGGAGTTATTTCAGCCTCCATTGTACTCCAGTATACAGTCTTAGCATGATACATGAAAGCTGTTCGACTTTGTTTCCTTCCTGCCTCCCTCCCCCATCCTACCAGTTGGTCTCCTAGTCTTGTTCAGTGACCACCCACTGATGCGATTTTCACCCGTGTGCTCCTTAGTCCCTGGTTAAAAACAGTACGTTAACCTACCATCTTGCCAACTCTAGTCTGGTCTTCACATAGGCAGGACATAGATTTTATCTTAATTTAAAATCTCTAGTGAGATTGATTATCTTTTAGTCAAAAATATATATTTTTTACAAATAGTAAAAAACTATTTGTAAATTGCTAACCATTTATCGTTTGTGGACTGTCTTGCTTAATGCTCAGCTGGAAATTTCTTGTAGTTGGTGGAGATAATAATTTGAAGATACTTGTGTCCTAAATGGTTATTTAACTTGTATTTAC
>JAJIBD010017780.1:0-13191 GCA_021461705.1 Cryptotis parvus
CGGGCAGCTCCAATATGTATTTTCTGGGTGATGTGTGTGTTTCGTGTTTTCCATTTTGGGGGTCCTATTCCCTTGACCTTCTGGGAGTATGTCAGGATGTGAATTTTTTTCCTTTTTGACTCCATCCGTCAATACTCAGGGCTTACTCTTGGCTCTGTACTCAGGAATTACTCTGGCAGTGCTTATGGGATGCAGGGGACGTAAGCTGGGTTGGCCATGTGCAAGGCAAATGCCCTACCCGCTGTACTATTGCCCCGGCTCCAATGTCAATAATTTTTTTTTTTGATGCCCAGGGGTTACTCCAGACTCTGCACTCAGGGATCTCTCCTGGTAGTGCTGGGAGACCCTATAGGGTGCTGGGGATCAAACCCACTGTATGGATGTCCCCAGCATCTTTCTTCTGGACCTGGATATGAATTCTTTCATTGAACACAGGTTGCCCTGGGGGCTGGGGGTATGGAAGTCTGCTGGAGCATCTCCAAGGGGAACTGCAGCATGAATGTGTGTGGTGGAAGGAAGGAGAGGTGCAGATGGAGACAAAAAGCAGTCCTAGGGGCCGGAGCAATAGCACAGGGGTAGGACGTTTGCCTTGCATGCAGCTGACCCGGTTTCGATCCCCAACATCCCATATGGTCCCCCCACACACACACTCACACACACACTGCCAGGAATAATTCCCTGAGCTCAGAGCCAGGAATAACCCCTGAGCATCACTGGTGGGACCCAAAAAGAAAGAAAAAAAAGCAATCCTAGCTCTGCTGCTAAGCAGGTACGTGATGCCAAATGAAGGATTCGAATCCCCAAGCCCTTTTGTTTTTCTTTTCATCTGAAAAAATGGGGAAATAGTCCCTGTTTTCTGGGCTGTTTTGAGGCTGAAGTGAGATGAGATATGTCAGTTCTCTGGCTTATGAGCTGTGTTTCCTCATCAGCAGGACATGCCCTAGGGAATGGTCAGACATGGGTGGACAACATGTGTCTGGGTGTTGGTGCTCTTGTGAGTTTAGGGCCATGTCTGTGCTCATTGCTGTGTCTCCAAGCATCTAGCCCTGCTTGTCTGCCCAGAGTAGGTGCTTGGTAAATGCTTCTAAGTGGGGGCGGAGCGATAGCCCAGTGGGTAGGGCGTTTGCCTTGCATGCGGCCGGGCCTGTGCCGCCTGGGTTCGATCCCCGGCATCCCATATGGTCCCCTCGAGCACCGCCAGGAGTAATTCCTGAGTGCAGAGCCAGGAGAAACCCCTGAGCATTGCCGGGCGTGACCCAAAAAGCAAAAAAAAAAAAAAATGCTTCTAAGTGTGAGAAGGGGTGAGGTGGGCTTGTGGGAGAGGACCACGTAAATCATAGTGATCCTTCACTGGGATCCTTCACTGCAGAGTTTAGGGGACCCAGTGCAAAAAAAGGTGTAGCATCTCCAATTCAATCTCCAACGACACAGAAGCTAGGCCCTTGAACGTGGGACACCCAGACTACAGCCTCTCCACCAGCCCTGACCACACTCAGGCCTAGGAACCCGGGGAGTTGAGGCGTCCACCTGGCTTCTCTACTTTGGTATGTGGGCAGGTTAGGGAGGCAGACAGGGACCCAGTGACCAACTAACCCTTCCCACCGGAGTCCCCAGAAGCAGACTGTACCTCAGAGCAGCCCTTTCCTCTCTGTCCAGCTAAAGCTTACCCCCCAAACCACCAACCAGATCGCTGGGTGGTCTGGGCACATGTGGTCACAGTTAGATGTTGATTAAAATAAAACTGTTATAAGATTAGGATATTTAAGGTGACTCTAATTTCTATGGCCTTACTGAGATTTTTTGAGGATAGGGCTAAGAACCCCTGGGGAGAAGTGAGGGAAAGTAGAGGGGGCTGCAGGGTCTTCATTCCCCTCGTCCTGTGGGAGAGGTCTAGGGGGCTGTGGGAGGCAGGGCTGCTGGACAGGGGAGGGACTTCCTTGGAACCTTAGTCCAGAGCTCATCCTCGGGCAGATGTGGAAAAGTCAAGGGCGGGGCTGAATTCCCCAATGCGCTGGTGGAGGAGGCTTTTACCAGCGCTGAGCCCCCTCCCAGCCTGTGTGTACCCTCAGGGCCACACATCTGTGCAAACATCCCTCCCCTTAGCCTGCCAGACTGGATGGTTCCGCTAGGGCCTCCCCAGCTCTGACTTGGAGGAGTGGAGCCTGCAGGTCTTCTCATTGGCAGCTGGAGCTAGAAATTTGGAAGGAAGCTAGGGGAGGCACCGCTGGGCCTTGGGTTCACTTTTCCCAGAGGCCCCAATCATGGGGGAAGGAGGAATCTGGGTCCACCTAAAACCTGGCTCAGCTCGACATTCTCCGTAGCTGTGACTGTGTGAGCACAGTCATCTGGGCCCCAAGCCTCCCATCTGCAAGGCGGGGACGAGATTTCCAGTTTCAGAGCCAGAGTGATAGTCCAGAGGAGGACACTGGCCTTAAGCAGCTTACCCGGGTTCCGTCCTTGGCACCCCCATATGGTCTCCAGAACCTGCGGGAATGATTCCTGACTACAGAGCCTGGAGAAACCTTTGAACATCACTGGGGGTCCAGAACCTCTGTCTGAGAAAGAAATTGGGAGGGAGGGAGGAGGAGAGGGGGAGAGAGAGGGAGAGAGAGAGAGAGAGGGAGAGAGAGAGAGGGAGGGAGAGAGGGAGGAGGGAGGGAGAAGGAGAGAGGAGAGAGGAGAGAGGGGAGAGAGAGGAGAGAGAGAGAGGAGAGAGAGAGAGAGAGGAGAGAGAAGGAGAGAGGAGAGAGGAGAGAGAGGAGAGAGAGAGAGAGGGAAAGGGAAAGAATGAATTACAGACTGGGGAATGGGGCACTGCATTTCTGAGCCAGGTAAACATGGGGAAGTCTCAGGAGAGCCGCGGGCTCAAGGGCCCCCAGAGGGTAGCACTTGTCATTGGGAGCAGTTTGACCCCTCTCGAGGAGAAGGAATTTGAGGTTTTGGAGAAATGAGGTCACTTGCCCGCAGTCACAGCAAGACCCATCTGGAATCCAAACCCAGAGCAGCCTGACTCCCCCATCATGCACCTCAGGCAAGGAGCAGGACGGAGGGCGGCAACACCAGCCTGTCCAGGGCTGCGCCTTGGAGGGAGGGTTTGGATGTGGCAGGAGACAGAGACAGGGAGGAGTCACCAAACCGTCACTTGTGTGGACCTTCAGTATCCAGGAGGGAAGAGGGATTTCTGCGAGATGAGAAGATGTGACAGACGTCACGGGATGATGCAGGGAGAAGGGGTCCGATGCCCTCTTCAGCTGCCTGTCCCATAGGGGTCCGATGCCCCCTTCAGCTGCCTGTCCCATAGGGGTCCGATGCCCCCTTCAGCTGCCTGTCCCATAGGTCCGATCCCCTTCAGCTGCCTGTCCCATGAGTCCGATCCCCCTTCAGCTGCCTGTCCCATAGGGTCCGATCCCCCTTCAGCTGCCTGTCCCATAGGGGTCCGATCCCCCTTCAGCTGCCTGTCCCATAGGGTCGATCCCCTTCAGCTGCCTGTCCCATAGGTCCGATCCCCCTTCAGCTGCCTGTCCCATAGGGGTCCGATGCCCCCTTCAGCTGCCTGTCCCATAGGGTCCGATCCCCCTTCAGCTGCCTGTCCCATAGGGTCCGATGCCCCCTTCAGCTGCCCTGTCCCATAGGGTCCGATGCCCCTTCAGCTGCCTGTCCCATAGGGGTCCGATGCCCCCTTCAGCTGCCTGTCCCCCCAGGGGTCTGATGACCCCTTCAGCTACCTGTCCCATAGGGGTCCGATCCCCCCTTCAGCTGCATGCCTCGTGGGGGGTCCGATGCCCCCTTCAACTACCTACCCTGTATTTTTTTTTTTTTTTTTTTGTGCCAAAAAAGAAACATCGTCAGCATAGAGGTATGGCCCAGTTCCCTATAGGAGGTTAGACTGGTCTACCATTCTCTAATAGCCGGCCTCTGGGTTGTTCTGTTTCTTTTTCTTCTTTTTCCACTTTTTTTTCTTTTTGGGTCACACCCATTGATACTCAGGGGCTTACTCCTGGCTCTGCACTAAGGAATTACCCTGGCATTGCTCAGCGGTCCATATGGGATGCTGGGGATCGTCCCCTGGTCGGGCTGTGCAAGGCAAACGCCCTACCTGCTGTGCTATTGCTCCAGCCCCTTCTTTTTCCTTAGGACCTTAGCCTAGGACCACACTGACTGTGCTCTGTGCTTACTCCTAGCTCTGCACTCAGGGGTCACTCCTGTAGGTGCGTGGGGATCATGTGCAGTGCTGGGGACCACACCTGGGTTGGCCACAGACAAGGCAAGTTTCCTACCTCACTGTACTCTCTCTCGCGCGCATCTTTTTGTCTGTTTGTGGTCCTGAAGATGGAAGCCAGGCCTGCACACACGAGTAACGGCATCTGATTCTTGTGACTGTGGGACATGAATTCAGAAAGGGCCAGTAATTGCCCGGAGCTATGAAGCAGGTGACCCCAAGTAGAGCTGACCTACTGCTATCTGGACCTCAGAGGAGACACATTGAAGAGGGACCAGGATAGGGCTCAGCAATGGAGCAGCGATGACGTGTCTATGTAGGTGTCAGGCACTGGGTTCACCCCCAGCCAGGACAGAGAGAGAGGAGAGGAGAGGAGGGGAGAGGAGAGGAGGGGAGGGAGGGGAAGAGAGGGGGGGAGAGGAGAGGAGGGGAGGGGAGGGAGGGGGGGAGGAGAGGAGGAGGGAGGGAGGAGAAGAGAGGAGGGAGTGGAGGGAAGGTAGGGGAGGGAAGGCAGGGGAGGGGGGGAGGGAGGGGGAGGGGAGGGAGGAGGGAAGGCAGGGGAGGGAGGGAGGGAAGGCAGGAGGAGGGAGGGAAGGCAGGGGAGGAGGGGAGGGAGAGGCAGGGAGGGAGGGAAGGCAGGGGAGGGGAGGGAGGGAAGGCAGGGGGAGGGGAGGGGGGGAAGGCAGGAGGGAGGGAAGGCAGGGAGGGAGGGAGGGAAGGCAGGGGAGGGGGAGGGAAGGCAGGGGAGGGGAGGGAAGGCAGGGAGGGGAGGGGAGGGAAGGCAGGGAGGGGGGGAGGGAGGGGAGGGAAGGCAGGGAGGGAGGAGGGGAGGGGAGGGAAGGCAGGGGAGGGGAGGGGAGGGGGAGGCAGGGAGGGGGGGGAGGGAAGGCAGGGGAGGGGAGGGGAGGGAGGGGAGGGAGGGAAGGGAAGGGGAGAGGCATCTCCTGTTTCAGGGTTTGCTGGCTGGAGGGGATTAGGCAGCTGCAGGACCCTGGTAAGGCTGCACCAGCCCCTAGGAATGGGAGCTGAGGCCCACCATGGGGATTGGGCAGGACCCCTGGGCTTTGCCTCTCCTGGCGGGGAAGGAAGGGAGCTGTGGATGGTGTGTACCACCGGAACCAGCCTCTGGATTCAGCAAGACTTGAGGAGAGTCAGAAGAACAGGGTGGGGTGGGGGCGAGGGACTGTCCCAGCGTGCACCGCATGTGCGTGGCCCAAGGACACCCTTCCGCAGAGACCCGCTCACTTGCCTGCTTGCTTCCCACTTCCCCACGGAGCTCAGAGTTGCTCAGTGGGCCCAGCCCCTCACCATCAGTGACGAGGAAACTGAGGCACAGAGGCGGGGAAAACATCATTGGCTCACACTTGAATGTGGTAATTAGTACAAATGGTGGCAGTGTCGGGGCACAATGACCCCCCCACATTGTGCTGTCTGTCTCCCTGGGCCTGGCTCCTTGATCCCCAACAGGGCCTGTGCTCCCGCCAGCTGCTGGTCAGCCCTCAGCTCCCCAGCCCAGCCCTGTCCTCAGAGGTGTCCCACAACCTGCCCTGCCCCTTCCAGTGCTGGGGTGGCCCAGGCCAGCAGGCCAGACCCACCAATGCTTTGCAATGCAAAACCCTCGTCTGGGGGCTATGCTGGGAGTGGGCCCCAGCTCTGGAGGTGGGGAGGGGGAGAGGCCCCAGCGAGGACTGGCGGGGGCTGCTGTGTTCCTTGGCAGGGGGACAACGAAGTGGGAGGCCTGGGTGGGCAGACAGCTGGAGGGGAGAGGATGGGGCGCCCAGGTGGGGGAGACAGGCAGCCTCGGCCCCTCCTGCTCCTTTTCAAGACTTGTCCAAGGTGGGGCTTCCTTACCCAGCATATGCACGCACACACACACTCACACACGTGTGCACACATAGTCACATGCAGTTACACGGGCACAGTCACATAAGCACACATGCATGCACTCGGGCATGGTCATACACATGCACACACTGTTACACATGTGCTGGGGTCACCTCTCCTGACCCCTGTTCATCACACCCCTTTGCACCCCTGCATTCTCTCTGGCTGCTCCTCCGGCCTCTGCAGCCAGTGGCAGCTGGAGTGCCAGCTGGGTGCCAGCCCCTGTCCACCCCCACACACACTGGTTCTAAAGGATTCTCTGCTGTGAGCCCTGACGGTGCTTCTCCCAGGCTTCCTGGTCACACTGTGCTCTGCCTGGGGCCTGGCTTGGGCTTCCTCTTCTCCCCTCTGTGTCTGTCACCAAGCTTCCGCTTCTCCTCTTGGGTGCAAACCCCTTCCCTCCAGGTCAGTGAAGGTCCCACAAGAGGGGCCGTAGCAGCCAAGTTCTCCACCTCTCTCCCTCTTTCCCTCTTCCTCACTCCCTCCTGCCATACCCAAGTCCTGCTTGGCGTGGGATGTGATTCAACTGGTAAAACATAAGCCCAACACCACCCGCGTGTCCCCCACATCTTTCTTTTTGGCCTTTTGGGTCAACCCAGCGATGCTCCTGACTGCACTCAGGGAACTAGTCCTGTCGGTGCTGGGGGCCATATGGGATGCTGAGGATCTAACCTGGGTTGGCTGCGTGCAAGTCCCCACACCCAATGTACTAGTCCCCCCCCCCACCCCCTAATAACAAAAATAAAACCCCCAATTTCTCTCCCTAGACCCTTTCTTCCCTGCCCGCCACCACCTCCTGAGACCCCCCCATCCCCCAGGACGATTCCAGAAGCTTCCTGACCGACATCTTTGCCCCCCAAGGAGGCTCTCCGTCTGGGGAGGTGAGGGCTCCGCAGGCTCGCATGGCCTACGGGGGCAGGAGGTTGGGGATCCGCCGGCCCCAGAGCACAGGGCGCACCCGCCAAGTCCCGCGGGGAGGTTGATGCCCGCCGGGTCCTCAGCCAGGGCCGCCACTTGCAGCAGCCTTCCGAGAACATCCGCGTACCAGCTGGGGCTCCCGCCACCTCCAGTCCGCAGGGCCGCCCCTGCCCCGCCGCAGGCCTCCCCTGGGCGCCGACACCCGGCAGCAGCGCGGATGCGCGAGTCCCGGGGGCGCGAAGGGGTCCGGGCGCGCGGGCAGGCGGGGCGCCGGCCTTGGCCGAGGCAGTGGAAAGGGGCGGGGCGCCGCGGCCCGCCCCCGCCCGGCCCCCCCGGTCCCGGCCCGCCCGCTCCGGCAGCCGCGAGGGGCGCGGGCAGAGCGACTCGGATCCCCGCCGGTGCGGACCCGACGCCGCCGTCGCCCGCCGAGCCCGCCCAGGGGGCCTTCGAGGCCGGGAAGGCGCCGCGCCTGCAGGTAAAGGCGAGGAGGCGGGCCGGGACTGGGGCCCAGCTGAGCGCGTACCCCCGCACGCCTGGGCCCTGGGGTGGGCAATCGGGTCGCGGAACCCCTCTTTTGCTGGTCCGGACGCCAGCGCTTCCCCGGGCAGAGTCGTCGATGAAGCCAACAGTGGGAGAAAGGGCCGGCCCCTCCGCTGCCACCTGCAAAGTGGGGACCACCGAGACCCGCTTCCAGGGTGCAGGGAGAGGGGGAGAGGGGAGGAGGGAGGGAGGTGAAAGCAGGAGGGAGCCCTCAGTGTCGCCCACCCTGCACCCCGCCTCTGCCTTTCTGCTTTGCTGATCTTCGAGGCTCTGCTCCCCGACCAGCCCCAGGCTTCCATGCCAGGGCACCAGGCTGCAGCCCATATTAGAGAGGACCTGAGGAATGTGCTTGCCAGAGGCTGGCAGACCCGAGAGGCCTGTGCGCAGACCTCAGAAGCGGATTTGAGGGTGTCCCCCCAACAGCTCTCTGGTCTGGGCTAGAGGCCTGGGGAGAACCCGGGGAGCATCTGAGAGGGGTGCTGGGAAGCCTGGTGTGCGCATGTCCATCATGTATGTCCGTGTGAGCCAGCCAGGCAGCGCTGGTGGAATGTGAGGACGGCGAGCAGCCCCCTGGTCACTGCCCGCACTGGTCAGTGTGTCCCAGAGACTCGCCTCTGGCCGCCTTTGGGAGCGCGCTGGCCTCCCCACTTTGCCTTCCAAGCCTTTTCGGTAAAGTCCTGAGCCCTGTCCATGGCACAGCAGCTGCCAGGGGCATTTGGAAGGTCCCGGATGAAGGGTAGGGTTGATCCCAGGGTGAGGCACTCGAGGGTCCCCCTGCAGGGACCAGGAGGGGGGTCCTCATCCATTCTAGGGAGGAGGAGGGATCTGGGGGGCACCTGGGGAGCTGGTTGTCTCCGTGAGGCAGGGAAGGCCCCACTGGGCCCTGCTGGGCTCTGCACACTTATGCACACTCCCTGACACCACAAAATGGTAATGAGGACACTGGCAGGTGAACTTGCAGCTCTGCGGGCCGTCAGCCGCACATGCTCCAGAGGCACACCCACCACAGACTCGAAACAATGACACACGGCCACACACATGCACACACACGTACACGTGCACATGGACAAACAGGCTTGCACACGTGCATACGCACAAACACTCACAGGCTCACACATGCACACACAAGTCTTGCACATGTGCAAACACTCACAGCCTTATACACATGTGTACACACAAGGCACATGTGCAAATAGGCAAGACATGTACACACATTACACATTTGCCCATGCACATACATGCAGACACATGGCCACACTGACAGTCTGACGTGTGGCACACACACTCAGACACACCCCCCAGTCTATCCCCCATCCTGGAGTACGTCCACTCTGGCTCTGAGGAATAGGAAAGCAAAGATGGAGGTGAATGTGTCTGCTAGCAGGAGGACGGGCAAGGGGACATGGAGGCCACAGCCTTGGCACCCCCCCCTACCACCCTTGCTCCAGCCTCAGCCCCCAAAGGTAGAGTTTCCCTCCCTGTTACCCCTAAGCCCGTTTCAGAGTCCCAACAGGCTTAAGCCTGGGGCACTGACAGAGACAGGGGTGTAAGAACTAGAGGGACACAGCACCCTCTTTTGGAGGTGCAGTTGTCTCAGGGAGCCCCAAGGCATACAAGGGGCGGCATCATGCTGCAGAACGGGAATGGGGGTGGATGGTGGAAGGACTGAGTCAGGCGGGGGCGTCCCATTCCGGCAGAATGAGAGCTTTGACGAGTGCTAGGGTGGGCTGGGAGAGCACTGCGGCAGCCGCCCTGGGGACTGAGTAACAGACAGCCCACAGCGTGGTGGCCGATGGACACATGACTGCTCTGACGTCTAATTTCCGAGAGTCTTGTCTAGAGAAAGTGTGTGAGAGGCAGAAGGGTGTAGTTCCTGCTGTTGTCTTGAGGGGGTAAGGATAGGGTGTTGGGGGGCAGGTGATAGTAGAGAGGATCAGCTGCTTGCCTTGTACGTGTCTGACCTGGGTTCAATCCCTGGCATCCCAGATGGTCCCCCCAAACTCATCCTGACTCAGGAGTGATCCCTGAGCACCGCCAAGCGTGGCCCCAAAAGAAAAACAACAAGGAAAGGAAGGGTCCTGGGGGCTTGGAAGCACCCAGCTGTCTCAGGGAATGCGCTGCTACCATGCGTGGTGCTAGGATTGAGCCAGGGGGTGGCCGAGTGCAAGGCCTTAATCCTGAGTAGGCTGATGAGTTGGAGGACAAAGGTGATGGGACCTGAGGCGGGGGGTGAGGTGAGAGATAGAGAGAGAAAATGGGTGGGAAGGGTGAGCAGGCCAGGACCTGGCTGGGAGGCTGGGCCGGAGAGTGGCAGATGTTGAGCATGACCTTTGTGTCTGGGAGGTCTGGACTATGTACAGAGCTGGCTGTGGAAGGCCATGTGTCATGTGTGTGCATGTGTTCCCAGAAGTCAGCCAGGGAGTCTCGCTTCCAGAGAGGAAACCCCTTCTCCGCCCCCTTCCAGCTTTGCTCTGTGCTCCAGACACTTCCAGGGCGAGGCTGGGATCCGGACAGTGGCTCTGAATGGGGCCACTCCCAGACCTGGCTTACTTCCGTGTGACCCTAGCCTGTGCCTAGGCGTCTGTTCAGATTCTTGGGGAGTTTTGAATTAGCAGGCGACTGTCCCCAGCTCACCTGGATGGACTGAGAGTTTGGGTTGTTGGAAGGTAGAAGGGGTGGCAGAGGGTATGTGCCTTGGGGTGAGGCGTGCTGATTTTACTAGGCCATCTCAGGTCAGGAAGTTAGGAGACTTGGAGGAGAACTTGCCCAGGGTGGCACAGTAGCAGGCAACACAGTGGCCGAGGTTCAGGCCTCTCTGCCTCCTAGAGGTCACTGCCCTCTGGATGGGCATCGGGGAGGGAACAGGAGGGAGAGCCCTCCCTTGCATTTCTCTGATTCCAACTTTCTGTCTCCTTGGGGGAGGGGTGGCCATGATCAGAGTTTGCTGGGTACCAATGGTTCGTAGGCCCTACCTGCAGTGTCATTGAGTCCTTGTTTTATGCAGCAAGGCCAGACTCATTATCCCATTTCACAGAAGGAGAAGTAGAAGCCCAGACTGGTGTGTAACCTGCTACCTGTCACCTTGCTTGGGCCCAGATGGGATCACTTCCAGGTTCATGACGAAAGGCCACTCACTTCCTTCCTTTTGTTCTTGGAACTCTCTCCTCTGTGTGGTTTGGGGAAAAGGAACAGAAGCCTCATTCTTCACGTCTGCGGTGTAACAGCCATTTTCACAGCCCAAGGGGGCTTCGGGGTTGAGTGTGTGTGTGGAATGCAGGAACTCACAAGCCTGAGAAAATCAGGCCAAGAGAGAGCCCAGACCAGTGAGGAATGGGGCCGAGGGGGCTGAGTCTCCGAGAACCTGTGGTGGCCTTGTGAGGGGGCAGCCTCTGGCAGGAAGTGGGCGGCGCTGTGCTGAGGGCCTGGTCTTGGGTATCGATTCTACCCCTGGCTGTTGTGTGACCTCAGGGGAGGCCCGGTCTGATCTCCGTCATTCCGTCCCTGAAAGGGGCTGCCCTGGTCTCCTCAGTGCCTGTGGTGAGGAAATTGTGGGGATGCAGTGGGGCTTCTGTCCCAAGAGGGCCCAGCAGGCTGCCCCTGTGATGTCCACCATCTGCATGCACAGGGGGTACCGGAAACGCCCGCAGTCTGGCCTGTCCTGTCCTGCCGCGCGTGGATCTCCCAGCCCAGCTCCCTCTGACAGGAGACCACGGCCCGGCTCGTGGCAAACATTCTTTTCATAGTTCCCAGAGCACAGCAAATCCGGCTGCTTAGCTGGGAATGCAGAGCCGCCTCCTGTAGTGGCAGCAGGGCCACGGGTTGGGGAGTGCCTGGGGTTCAGGTAGAAGGTGCCACAGGGTCGGGGAGCTCCCCTGCCAAGACACACTTCAGCCCCCGTTTGCTGGGGAACCGAGCTCGCCACCTGTGGGCGCAGCACGGGCCCACGCAGCTGCCCCAGGCTGGCTGGGAGGACTTGAGCAATAACTCTCGCTCTATGCCTCAGTTTCTTCTTCTGTCCAGTGGGGTGTCAGGAGGCTTTGGGGAGGTATCAGTGATGATGATTTGAACGGTAGCGAGGGCTGTTGTGTGTTGCTCTCTCAGCACCATCTGCAGTCCACGGGGTGAGACAAGCTTTGTTTACTCTCCTGAAAGCTCCAGAAAGCAGCGCATGTCCTCATTTTATTGGGGAAGCAGCTGGACACGGGCGAGCGTGGTCACATGCTCAGGAGAGGTGGGGCCGGGAGGGCACTGCGGCTGCCGCCAGAGTGTTTCTTTGCTCACTGGATTTTTTTTTTGTCATTATTGTTGTGAGAACTTACAGCCAGAGGTGCTGGGGTTCACCACAGCCACAACCAGCGGTGCCAGGGGTCCAACCCCGGGCCTCCACGTGTGTCAGGCACGTGCCCTACCGCTTGACTGTTTTGCTAGCTCCAACCAGGACTTTTGTTCGTTTGTTTTTTTTTTTTTTTTTGCTTTTTTTGGGTCACATCCGGCGATGCTCAGGGGTTTCTCCGTTTCTCCTGGCTCTGCACTCAGGAATCACTCCTGGCGGTGCTCCGGGGGACCATATGGGATGCCGGGGATCGAACCCAGGCTGGCACAGGCCATCCGCTGCAAGGCAAACTCCCTACCCACTGGGCTGTCGCTCCGGCCCCCTGTTCGTTTGCTTTCATTTGGGCCCTATACCTCGCTTGCTCCTGGAAGTATTTGGGCGGGGTGGGAGGGTGGAGGTCACGTGGTGCTGGGATGAAATCTGGGCCCTGAAAGTATGTACTCAGTCCTGTGAACCTCAGTCCTTGTGGGAGCTCTTTGGGAGTGGGGGCTTTGGATCACATACATTGATGTTTTAGGGTTACCCCTGCCTCTGTGCTCAGGGCTCTTCCTGGTGATGCTTGGGGGACCAACCATAAGCTGTACTGAGATCGGTCTGGGGTCAGCCACATTCAGAGCTTCCTGGCCTCACACCTCACACTGAATCTCCAGCCCCCCCTTTGGGATTTCTCTCTCTGTCTCTGTTCTCTGTCCCTGTCTCTGTCTCTGTCTCTCTCTCTCTCTCTCTCTCTCTCTCTCTCTCTCTCTCTCCTGGGGATGAACCTGGGTCGATGTGTGCAAGGCAAACGCCCTACCCTGTGCTATGGCTCCAGTCCTTGATTTTTTTTCTTTCTTTTTTGGGTCACACCCAGCAACGCTCAGGGGTTACTCCTGGCTCTTTGCTCAGGAATTACTCGGGGTGCTTGGGGGACTATATGGGATGCCGGAATGGAACCTGGGTCAGCCGCGTGCAAGGCAAACGCCCTACCCACTGTACTATCACCCCGGCCCTCCATCCCCTGTTTGTTTATTTTTGGATCCCACACGGCAGTGCTCAGGGCTTATTTCTTCCTGGCTCTGTGCTCAGAGACCACTCCCTAGGGGGTTGGGGGACCATGGGTTGGCCATGTACAAAGTAGGCACCTCACCCACTGTGCTATTGCTTCTGCCCCACCACTAGGATTTTTTTTTTCTGCTTTTTGGGTCATACCCAGTGACGCAGGACCCACATCCTGGCTCTTCACTCAGGAATTACCCCTGGCAGTGCTCGTGGCCATGACCATATGGGATGCCAGGGATCGAACCCAGGTCAGCTGCAT
>JAJIBD010017783.1:0-13354 GCA_021461705.1 Cryptotis parvus
CTTCAGTTCAATCCATTCTAAGATTGTAATGTTTGAAAACTCTACTGAGCTTTAAGAATTGAAAAGATGAGGGCAGGAAGAGTAGCACAGCAGGTAAGGTCCTGGCCCTGCCTGCGGGTGTGTCCCTGTCGTCCCATTCGGCACCTCCCCAGCACCACGAGGGGTGACTGATTCCTGAGTGAGGAGTCATGTGTGTCCCTGGGCCCCCCACCCCCATGAAATGGATGACATTCCTAGATTCAAGGAGCAGGTAACCTGCCCAGAAATTAAGTATGAGAGCAGTGGACATTATTTTAATATGGCTGGAGACATGATTCGGCACAGGGCTTAGGGAACCTGCCTTGCACGCGGCTGACCCGGACCAAACCCCGGCCTACATGAGCATCACAGGGTGCAGCCTTGGAGGTTGCCCAGCTCCACTAGTGAGACCTAGATGATCCCTGGCATTGCAGAGCCCTCGAAGCATCTCATCTTCATGCCCTGGCATCAGTCTTGTTGGCTGAGACTCGCCAGGAGGGGCACCCGGCCTCCCTGTTACCACTCGGGGGACCTATTTCCCCCGTCGCCCCTGCCAGCCCCAACTCCTAAAGGCTAAGATGTTTGCAAAGGCTATGGGAAGTGCACTGGGACCCAGTGTGAGACTCCCGGAATCTCCGGGCAAAAACCCTACAGAAGGCTTTGCACACTGGTCCACATGGTTCGGCTTTACCTAGCAGACCTCCTTCCGGCTCTGAGTGCTGTGTAGGCCTTTGGGCTGGGCAAGATGAAGACACAGAGGAAAGAGCCGGGACTGAGAAGACAGGGCTTAACCCCAGCTGCAGACCGAGGCGAGCAGGGCTTACCCCCAGCCCTGAAGCTTTTACCTCGCTCAACCACAGAGATGTCATTAAGCTCTGGTCCCTTCTCTGTGACAACAGGCGAACGGAGTAAGTGAAGACTT
Source organism: Cryptotis parvus (assembly GCA_021461705.1). Classification (NCBI taxonomy): domain Eukaryota; kingdom Metazoa; phylum Chordata; class Mammalia; order Eulipotyphla; family Soricidae; genus Cryptotis; species Cryptotis parvus. The sequence continues at coordinate 941 of JAJIBD010017783.1, forward strand.
TGAGTCGGAAAGAACAAGGCTCCTATCTCGGACCAGTGATCTGGGCCAAGCCACTTGGCTAGTTTTCTCATCGTTAAAGAAGAAATGCTAGGAGACGCCTCTTGGGTGTTTACAGGACACAGCACGGAGTAACAGTGGTGAGAGACGATGAGGGTTACCAACACGGCGACACGCCCTCACCCTCAGGAAGCTGTTGTGACGTTCAAATGGATAATGAATCCATAAAGGCTTATTTTAAAACTGCTGGGTCGGAGCAATAGCACAGCAGGGGAGGGTGTTTGCCTTGCAGCGGCCGATCTGGGTTCAATCCCCAGCATCTCATATGGTCCCCAAGCACTACCAGGAGTAATTTCTGAGCGAAGAGCCAGGACTAACCCCTGAGCATTGCGGGTAGGACCCAAAAAGCAAAACATAGAATAAATTTTTTTAAAAAACTGCTGAGAGTGACCCAAACATATGGAAAAAGTGAGTTGTGAAGCAATTTAATGCATAACATAGAGAGGTGATTGATGAAGTTACTAACCTCAGGAATGAGAGACAGTACAGGGGTAAGGCACTTGCATTACACACAACTGACCCCAGTGGAATTCCTGGAACTGCTTATGAGCCCCAAGTACCACCAGGGGTGACGCCCTGAATGAACCGAGAGCTGGGAGTAGCCCTGAGTACTATAGGGTATTATCACCCAATACCCCAGCCCCTACCCAAGGGACTTTGTGTGTGAAGTGAAGCCTAGAAGAATCTCACGCAGAGAACAGAGGCGGCTCCCTGCAGTGATCAGCCTCTTTCCAAACTGTGTATCACTGGAGCCTAATACCAACGTGCCACTGGGGTTTCTGCACGACAGTGAAGGAAGAGGTGCTCACTTACCTTCACGTCCATAGAGCTGAGGCAGTCTATGAGGAGAGCCATGAAAGGGTCCAACATTTCTAGAACATGCTCACTTGAAGATTTGATCTTGGACATCTTCAGACTGAGGTGCAGCAGCTAAGTGACGGAAGACAATGATCCACATTAGCTGCCCATAGCATCGGTGAGTTAGGTAGAGAAAAAAATTATTTGAAGAGGGCCGGAGCGATAGCCCAGCGTGTAGGGCATTTGTCTTGCACGCGGCCGGCCTGTGCTGGCCTGGGTTTGATCCCTGCAACCCATATGGTCCCCCAAGCACCGCCAGGAGTAATTCCTGAGTGCAGAGCCAGGAGAAACCCCTGAGCATTGCTGGATGTGACTATAAACGTTCCATCAGAAGTGGAACAACTGCCTGGTTGTCTCTCAGTAGGTGAAGAAGGGAGGGGACTCGTAGTAGAGGAGAATCTGAGTGTCTACAGAAGGAAACAAGTTCCCTTAGCTCAGTGTCTGCTCTAGTCCCTTAGCTCAGTGTTGGCTCTAGTCCCTTAGCTCAGTGTCAGCTCTAGTACCTTAGTTCAGTCTTGGCTCTAGTTCCTTAGCTCAGTGTCTGCTCCAGTCCCTTAACTCAATGTCGGCTCCAGGTCCTTAGCTCAGTGTTGGCTCCACTTCCTTAATTCAATGTCGGCTCCAGTTCCTTAGCTCAGTGTCTGCTCTAGTACCTTAGTTCAGTGTCGGCTCCAGTCCCTTAACCCAATGTCGGCTCCAGTTCCTTAGCTCAGTGTCTGCTCCAGTTCCTTAGCTCAGTGTCGGCTCCAGTTCCTTAATTCAATGTCGGCTCCAGTTCCTTAGCTCAGTGTCTGCTCTAGTACCTTAGTTCAGTGTCGGCTCTAGTTCCTTAGCTCAGTGTCAGCTCCAATTCCTTAGTTCAGTGTCTGCACGAGTTCCTTAACTCAGTGTCAGCTCTAGCCTCTTAGCTCAGTGTCGGCCCAGTCTCAGTTCCTTAGCTCAGTGTCGGCTCCAGTTCCTTAGCTCAGTGTCGGCTCCAGTTCCTTAGCTCAGTGTCGGCTCCAGTTCCTAGCTCAGTGTCGGCTAGTTCCTTAGCTCAGTGTCTGCTCTGATTCCAGGTGCAGTGTCACAGACAGGACAAAGCACTAGTTGAGATGGATGTGGGCTCTGCCCTGATAGTGCTTGGCCAAAAGACAGATGGGTCGGGGCCAGGAGCAATAGAAAGGAGGAGGGCGCTTGTCTTGCATGTGGCTGACCTGGGTTCAGTCCCTAGCATCTCACATGGTCCTGGGAACCTGGCAGCGATGATTCCTGAGTGCAGAGCCAGGAGATAATCCTGACCACTGCTGGGTGTGGCCACGAAACAAGACAGACATGGATGTCTGTTCATCCATGGACAAAGCAGGTGCTGCAAGAGTTCCATGGGAGCCAGGCGGAGCGCAGTAGGTCCCCTTTGGCACGCAGTGTGGCGACTCTAGACACAGGGTTGTGCAGCTGGGACGTGAAGACAGCACATGAAGTTGATGCTAGAGCTCAAGTAAAATGAGGCTCTCCCCAAGGAAACTGGGAGTTAACGACTGGTTTCAAAAAGGAAATAAAGTGAAAAGATTCATGCCTTAAAAGCTCACTTTCGGCTGGTGATGCAGCTCAGTGGCCAAGCACGAAAGTGCTATATCTGAGGACCCCCCGGTTTTACCGCTGCTCCCACAAAAAATGAGTGAAAAATAAGTAAACAAAAATAGTAAATAAGCACATCATCTTTAAAAAAAATTCAAAATATTGAAAGTAATGTAAAGAAGCTCATGGGCAAAGCTACAGTGAGAGCTTTAGGTACGAACCATTAATTCTGATGACTGGGCCCCCTGGCGTGAACCCAGAGCTACGGCAGAACCTTGCAAGCTACCTGAGGTGTATCCGATATGCCAAAAACAGTAACAATAATGGACCTCATTCCCAAGGAATGGAGACGTTACTGATACCAGCTCCGAGCAAATCAATGAACAACGGGAAGACAAGTGATACAAGTGTTTCATTAGTTTTTCTTATACTGATGCCCAATTTTAAAAATGCAGTTTATAATCAATGATTCTCAGATGGTTAAAAAAGAAATTTTTTTTGTTTGTTTGTTTTTTGAGGACACACGGTGATACCCAGGGGTTATCCCTGACTCTGCACCCTGAATTCCTCCTGACAGTGCTTAGGGCAGCCCATGGGATGCCAGAGATTTAACCCGGTCGGCCGTGTGCAGGGCAAGCACTTTACCCTCTGGACTCTCTCCGGAGCCCTGGCTGCCACCTGGATTCGCTCCCTTGCTCCTGATAAGCATTTAGTAATGTCTGGAGGGCACCTGGTAGGGAGACCACTGGGCTCTCAGTATCCCGCAGCAGTAGCACTGTGCCCGCCACCCAGAATTGCCGAGCCGTTAGTGCCAGAGACGCACACTTCTCCACGGCAACGGACGCCAAACTCCAGCCCCACGCTCTGCTGGCCACCCTGGTGGTCCTTAGCTCGGCACAGCCCAGGCAGCCTTGCGTCCTCGGGCCCAAACATTGCACCTGGCCTTCATGTCCAGGTTTTGCCTGAGTAGCCCTGAGTTTCCCTGAGCACCGCTTCAGAGGTCCGAAACAAAAGCATTACAGTCTGAAAGATCATTGTGAGATCAGAACTGAAAACCCTAGTTTATATTTTTACACATACTCTTTTCAAGTGTTTCAAAATGTCTTTCAATGTTGTTTTGTTTTGTTTTTGCCTTTTATCGTTACCAAATTTGTCTTCGCTTTTTCCTATGAACTTTATACTTTATGGGTATACTTTATGGGGTATTTTCAGGGAGTAACCAGCCTATCACAGCCCGGCCTCGGCGGCCGCTTGTGGCGCGCAGTTCATCAATAAATGCTGGATTTTGAGATGACTGCAAGAGTATGCTACCCACACGGCAGAGCCTGGCAAGCTACCCGTGTCGTATTTGATATGCCAGATACCAGTAACAATTATAGACCTCATTCCCATGACCTGATCGAATGGTTTGAGGCTCTTTATGTTCCTGGAGCAAGCAGGTGCCCTTGGGCTCTACTTGCATGAGACAGGTCATATGGAGGTGTTACTGGTGCCCCTCGAACAAATCGAAGATAAACGGGGAGACAGTGAACAGTGATACAGTGATGGTTATGTCATCCAAGTAAGGACTAGAAGAGCCAATCAGTGAGAGAACAGGTGTACCTTCAAAAAAATCCATAATCTCTTCCCAGTAAGGTTTTTTTTTTGTTGTTGTTGTTGTTTTTGTGTTTTAGTGCAAAAGACCAACAAGAAAAAGTTAGTCAGGAGGCAGAGACCCAGACTCACTGGGGTCATTTTTTTTCCACCTTTTTGTTGTTGTTGTTGTTATTATTTTTGATCTGGGCCATACCTCAGGGGTTCAGGTGCTCAGGGTTACTCGTGGCTCTGCACTCAGGAATCACTCCTGGTGGTGCTCAAGGGGCTGTATGGGATGCCGGGATCAAACCCGGTTGGCAGTGTGCAAGGCAAGTGCTTTGCCCACTGTACTATAGCTCTAGCCCTACTTTTCTACTTGAAGGTCATTTTGGGGCCACACCTGGACGCCTGGTCCTGTCCTAAGGCTAACCGTTGAGGAGTCAACTGTAAGGCGAGAAACCGAACTGCAGTGGGAGTTTATGGCAGGACAAACGGATGCGGGCTTATAATCTTATATGGCAACGTGGCTTAAATGAAAAGAAGGAACAACACAGAAAAGGTCACGGCTTACCCGCAGCCCAGACTCTATGAATATGTGCATGTTCGTCTTCCGGCTCACCACGGCTTCCGGCCGCCTCGAGCTGGAGTCGGTGGGAGGATGAGGCAGCTTTGGGGAGGCAGTCGTGGATCCGCACGGGGCTGCTGGGGCCCTGCCAATCACAAGAGTGAAAACCCGGCGGGACAGGATCCCTGGGGGAGGGGCACAGCGCCGCCTCTGGGCCTATGGCTTCCCTCCCTGAAGTGCGGACACTGCTGAGTGCGCTGTGGAACCAGGTCACTAGAACAACCACAGAGATGGACCTCGGGTGGACAAACATGCGGGGTCATCAAGACAAATGGCCAGGGCCTGGCTCCCGGGGGTGGCTTTCTGGGAACAAAGGCCAAGGTGCTCTTTCGGAATGGACGTTATATTTCAGAAGAAGAAGAAAGCAAAACTCGAAGGAAGTGTAAGGTATTTTAGAGTCTGAGTCAACAAGGGCAAACAGCAGAGCAGTTAAGGCACCTGCTTTGCATGAGGCCAACCCGGTTTTGATCCCGGGCTCCCATATGGTCCCCCAGCCCCTAGGGAGTGACTCCTGAGCACAGAGCCAGAGGTAAGCTCTGAGCACTACTGGGTATTGGCCAAAACAAAAACACAACCCAGGGGCCGGAGCGATAGCCCAGTGGGTAGGGCGTTTGCCTTGCACACGGCCGGCCCATGCCCGGCCGGGTTGATCCCGGCATCCCATATGGTCCCCGAGCACTGCCAGGAGTGATTCCTGAGTGCAGAGCCAGGAGTAACCCCTGAGCGTCGCGGTGTGTGACCCAAAAAGCAAAAAAAAAAAAAAAAACCACAACCCAAACCAACAGAAGGAACACACGTAGAGTCCAGCCTAACTGGCCCAATCACCGCAAGGTAACAGTGGGACGGAGGAGGCTAAGAGCTCCCCTCTGGTGGAGTCAGTGAGCGCCGTCGAGATGGATCACCTGATCACAGGTCACCTAGCAGGATCACCCTCTAACCCAGATGAATCTTCTCACTCAAGCAACTAATGGCCTGATCCTTGACGGTGAATGCGTACAGTGGCTGGCAGACCCACCTCAGGCATGGGATGGGGGTTTGCCTCGAACTTACTTTTCTTTTTCGGTTAACAGCGGGAGGTTTTCGCTGACCAAGCCGTAGCTGAGCAGGAGGATGGATTCTGTCGTCATCTCCTGGTTCACAATTAACCCAGCAATGATTCGACGCAAAGTTTCATGAACTTTCCGGGCCACTTTTAAACTCGTGGTGTTTTGCAAGATCTAAAAGGCAAACATAAATGCCACTCTGAGGTTCAACACAGAAGTACATGTTGATCTGTGGCCCACGATATATGCTTGTTAGTGTTTATGGTTCATTAAAAAATATTCTCAGTGAAATTTCAAACAGACACTCAAATGTCCACTTGACCCACTTGACACCGGAGAGCTCCACTGCCCACAGTGCTGTGCCTCATGGTTTCTTGCTCGCCTCCTGTAACTGCTGAAGGGGCCTCTGATCTGTTTTTTTGGACAAGATATTTGTTTTTTTTTTTTTTTTTGGATCACACCTGGCGACGCTCAGAGGTTATTCTGGCTCTGCACTCAGGAATTACTCCTGGCGGTGCTCGGGGACCATATGGGATGCCAGGGATCGAACCTGGGTCGGCTGCGTGCAAGGCAAACGCCCTATCCGCGTGCTATCGATTCCGGCCCCAAGACGTGATATTTCTAAGACATCAGCCTTCAACGTGCCTTAAAGAGGGTGAATCAGTAACACACAGAACCCGGAGAATGCCGGTTCTGTCATTCTGTGCAGGGAACTAGGCTGGGGAGCATGCGATGGCCCAGGGTCGGGGCTGACCACGGGCTCCTGAGCCACAATGCAGGACCCGCACCTGACAGCCAACACACTCCGCGCCCACAGCGGCTCCCTTGCCCAGGGGCTGAGCACTGGTAAACCCGATCCTCAGAGGGGCTTGGGAACACACATGAAGAACGCGTGTGCTCTGCTGACACTTTCTCGCCCCTTGAAGCACAACTAACATTCTGAGTCAGGCCTCGGATCAGAGCAGACGCTCTAGAAGCAGCGAAGTTAATCTAGGTCCAAACCATTTTGAAATCAGAGTTAAACAATAGCACTGGGTAATGCCTTCCGCTCTAGTTTTAGTAAAGAATATTCAAATACAATGAATGAAAAAATGTTCTTGACTGTTCACCCCTATCACAGGCAGAAAGAACAGTATGAAGCGAGGGAGAGTCTTCCCAGAAGGAGGTAGACTGGGGGAAAAAACCCAAACAGCAAAGAACGTGAGCTCTGGATCCGAAAGATCCAAACCAACCCTCCTCCTTAAGCAAAGCCCCCTTCTACCTTCCTGAGCTTTCTTAGGCGCTAAGAAGGCTGTTCCCTGGATCTCACAATGTGCTTGTGCCGGAGTGAAGAGACAGTGAAGCAGAGCGGGTAGAACATGAGCTTGGCAAATTTCCCTCCGGCAGCTGCGCCAAGCATCTCCCCAGGTCCCGTCGGGAACTCTGACGCCTGGACCCAAAGCCCGGCACAGGTGGTGGCGTGTGATCGGGAGTCAGTCCTGTTGCGGGAAGGGCCGTGGCGGCCGTCCCGCCCAGAGCCGGCCTGTGCGCAGCCCCGCTGGTCCTCACCTCTTTCAGCGGGATGATGAGCTTCGCCACCTGCTCTTTCCCCAGAAACCTGCCCAGGATTTCGTAGGAATCAGTAACTCCTGCTTCTCCGTGCCTCCATCACTTTTGAAAGGATCTGCTTGACCTCCTTCTCCTCAGCAACGGCACCAAACAACTCGTGGTTGAAAATCTGTGAAGGAGAAAAGCCAAATGGCAATTAAGTGCCGGGTGTGACCCAAAAGGTTAAAAAAAAAACCCAAAACTTCAGGGGTACACTATCACCTTTCTTTCCACATTTCCCTTTGAATCCTTATTTTTAATACAGCTGGGGTCAAACCTGGGTTCCAGGACTGCAGCGGATACACATATTTTACTTCATGGTGATAGCCCTGACCACGAATAGTAACGTTTCTTTGTCTTTGCTAATAGAGACAGTGCAATGTATTTTTTTGTTTGTTTTTTGGGTCACACCCGCAATGCTCAGGGGTCACTTCTGGCTCTTCACTCAGGAATTACTCCTGGCAGTGCTCGGGGACCATATGGGATGCCGAAGATCAAACCCAGGCTGGCTGGCGCAAGGCAAAAGCCTTACCCACTGTGCTATCGCCTCCGGCCCTAATATTTTCATTTTTATAAACGAATCTTTACTTCTTCTGTGAATGGAGCTGTGCCTTTGTCCACCTCAAAACAACTAGAATTCCTTTCGTTAAGTCTTACCTCAATCATTATATTTAAACAGGAGTCCAGATCCCCGACTTGTAGCTTACTGGTGAGACCTTGCAGTAACATGGGGACGGTAAAAGTCAGCACGTGGACCTGGAACAAAGCACATAAGGAGTCGAGTGGCCAAGAACTGCCACGCTGGAAGCATAAGGGCGGCGGAGCCACCGACATCCCTGCAGGAGACCCCGGACAGCCCACCCCCATGGGCATCACTGCCTGAAATCACTTGGCACAGAAAATGCCTAGAAGCACATTCCTAAGTGCAGGACCTGTGCCTGGAACTAACTCAGCCAGTGGCTTAAAAAAAAACAAAGACACAGGAGGCTTGAGCTCCGAACCTGTGGATTCAGGAGCACACCAGAGATAAGTGCAATGGAATCGGATGGAGGAAACAAATACGCTTGCCTTTGACAGTACCACAGCCTACACGCCTAAGAGCTCACCAAGAGCTAGGGCTCAGCGTGGCTACCCCACAGATACTGAACCATTTAATCCTTCATTAGCTCCAGGGTTGAGTCTGACAAGGAAACAGAGAGATCCTGTACCCTGCCAGGTGACATGGGTCAGATCTGAAGCCTCATGAAACCCTGCTCTGTATCGCTAGGCTCTCTGCGTCCCTTTTCGGGGTCTTCAGGGCTGTGAACTACCAGGCAACGACCTGACCGCTGGCTAAGACATGCCGGGTTGTGACTTAATGGACTGGATAGCTTGAGCAGTGCAGGGGATTGAACACAGGACCTCACCCAGGCAGGGCAAAGCAAGCCCGGCCCCCAAAGCCTAGATTTTTAAAGCAATTTCCTGTGTAAATACGAACTTTATATATTTTTAAAAGAATCCTTTTTGGGGAGAATAGAGAATGACAGGAAAAGGTTTCAGCAACATTTACGTGACTAATACTAAAAAGCACACTAACTCCTCTCTTCCACTTAAAAAATTTAGTAATTTGGGGCCGGAGTGATAGCCCAGCGGTGGTGTGGGCGTCTGCCTTGCATGCGGCCGGCTTATGCCGGCCTAGGTTTGATCCCCTGGTATCCCATATGGTCCCCTTGAGCACCGCCAGGAGTAATTCCTGAGTGCAGAGCCAGGAGAAACCCATGAGCATTGCCGGGTGTGACCCCAAAAAGCAAAAAAAAAAAATTAATAATTTATTAAGAGGTGGATCTGAAGACCAGCTGGTTCAGAGGAAGAAAAGGGGCCTCCCCCATGCAAACACCCCTCGGTGCCACAGCAAAATGGGAAGAGAACCCCCCACATGTGCTGGCCCAAGTCCGTCTGCTCCGCGTGCAGCCAGGCACCTCTGCCCAGCGCCAGCTCAGAGATGGGGGGGAGACACAGACACCGATGGGCCGCCAGCCCCTGGGAAGACAGAGACCCCCCACACCCAGCCTCTCCCGAAGAGCACAGCCATCACACTAGGACAGGACCCCCGCGGCATTCTGAAGGAAGAACACGGAAGTCAGTACCACCGAACTCCTAGGAGAAAGCGCTAATGCTTCCAGAGGGAGGAGAGGCCCCACCTTTGCCCCTGCCTCTTCGGCTCTCGCAAACCCCAGCCACATTGGGATCCCAGGGTGATCGTGATGGTGGTGATTGTGGGGGGGGACCGCTCTGCCGCTCTGAGAGGAGGGACAGATTCCTTCTTCGCCCCTTAATGAGACACAATTAGGCAAGGTGTGTGTGGCTAAGCAAACCTTTCGGCTGGAGGCTGGGCTAAAACAGAAGGATGGAATTAAGTGGGAGAGCAGAAAGAGAAAAGGTGGAAAGAACCCAGCGGAAGTTTTAGTTTTTTTTTTTTTTTCTTTTTGGGTCACACCCGCGATGCTCAGGGGTTCCCTCCTGGCTCTGCACTCAGGAATTACTCCCTGGCGGTGCTCAGGAGACCATATGGGATGCTGGGGATCGAACCCGCCGGGGCATGGGCCGGGCAAGGCAAGGCAAACACCCTACCCGCTGGGCTATTGCTCTCTGGCCCCGGGAAGTTTTAGATTTTGATAGGCCTAAATTCTGCATTTCTGAACAGGCTTCCAGGTCACGTGTCCTGCTCACATGGGGGATTAGGAGGCAGCGGGTCGTCAGTTCCTCCAAGTGCTTCGTATTCTGTGACTATCCACACGCTCTGTATCCTACTCCCCGCACACGCGGCACTCCTCCGCTCTGGTCCATGCAGCACGCCACTGGCGGGTGGGAAGCACACGAGCCCGTGCTGTCGGTACCAGGTACCAGGCTTCACAGCTCTCACAGGCCACAGGCCTGACATGTCCCGCCCGCCTTAACAGATGTGTCTGTTCTTTCCTGCTTATCTTTGCGGACATATATCCAAGATATGCCCAACATGAATTTTATTAATAACTTAGAATATGAAACTCGTTATCAAGATTTTTGAAAAAGAGAAATTATTTATCCTAAGATAGTAAGGATCTTAAAAAAAAAATCAACTTTAAAGGCATTTTAAAAAAAAGCATATTCGGGCTAAAGAGGGGTTAAGAGCTTGGCGCATCCTGCTGACCCCATTTGAAACCTCCAGTGCCACTGATGGGCCCCAAAGCACCTCCAGCCATAAACTGCTAAGCACAACGCTGGAAGCGCTCTTGGGTACAAACACGCAAACAAACAAACAAACAAACAAACAAAATTAAAAAATCTGATTTTAAAAGTATTGATTAGGACCTTCTGAATATCCTTGCTTGAACGTATTTACTGGAGACAGACTCAAAAGTCTTCTTAGTATTCAAGTGGCAAATACTTGCGTTTGGATCCAACTTAGTACAGGGAACACAGAACGTAACGCACCTGGTAGCCCCCGACAAAGGGTGCTCTGTAATTCCTTCCAGAATGTACTGTAGGTAATGCACGCCCAGGTCCTCGATTATTTTCGCGAAGGGTGCTACGTGCGATGTCTCTGATCTCCTGTGCTCTGTTCTTGAGGAGTGCACACACTTTCAGCAAAATACTGGAAAATGAGACATCCAAAAGCTAATCAAATGAGCAGAAGCCAATAAAAATCTAAACGTCCCTTTTGTCTCTTAATTGCTTGTAACCCACACTTCCCAATGAAGATTATAAACCACAGCAAACTGAATTGGAATGTTCTTTTTTTCTGACCAAAAGAAAAAAGAAAGAGAGAGATTCAAAAAGTCAGGAAGAAAGGAGAAATATTTGAGTTTCCCGATCTCTCCGAATTTTCTGCACCACGCACCCTGGCAGGTTAGCTTCCAAAACTTCCCGTGGGAGGGACTGCATCAGCTTAACCATGGCAAAAGCCAGAGGGACGCGAACCACTTCTTCATCATTCACAACCTTCGATTTTATGAGCTTGTGCTCTTCCTCCCTCTTAGTCTGAAAGAGAAAAAAAATCAGGTTAAAAGGAAATGAAATGGACCAGGAACCAAGCGACACTATAACCCCGCCTTTGCCAGATCACTCCTGATGCTGCTCAGGGTACCATACAGGGTACTAGGGACTGAGCCCGGTCAGCCACGGGCAAGCCCTACTGTGTACTGTCTCTCAGGCGCTGAGAGAGCAGTCTTGTGAGAGATATTATGTCCATTTCTAAGTTCCGTGTTTTAACCCAACAATTACGCCACTTAGGATCACTCTTTAAAATTATAAAACAGAAATGAGAATGTTCTTTGCAGGCACAAGAGACAGTTCAAGGGGTGAGAGCATGCTTTGCACACTAGTGATCTGGGTTTGATCACCAGCACTGCATGGTCCACTGAGCACTTCTAGGACTAAGCCCTGAGCACACAGCTGGGAGCTGCCTCTGAGCTTGGTAGGATCCCAAGCAGAATTATTTCAAAACTAATGAAGGCTAATTTTCTGTGAAGTGAGTTAAGATGCTGGTCTCTTTTGCAGTACTGAACCCTGGTCTTTTGCACGTAAGGCATGCATTTTACCACTGAGCCACATCCCAGGCCCCAAGACTAATTCAAAGCATACAAACCTCACCAAAAAAATCTATGTTAATTGGGATTTTTATGTGTTTGACTGACACTATGGGTGTATTAGACATGCCGTGTCTCAAAGGAAGTTCATTTTGCAACTCCCCCCACCCCCATTACCCTTTCAAAAATTCACTGTATCACTGTATCACTGTCTTCCCGTTCATCATCGATGGGCTCGAGCGGGCACCAGTAACATCTCCATATGTCCTGTCTCAAGCTAGTAGAGCCCAAGGGAATCTGCTTGCTGGGAACATAAGGAGCCTCAAACCATTCCATCAGCTCATGGGAATGAGGTCTAAAATTGTTACTGGTATTTGGCATATCAAATACGACACGGGTAGCTTGCCAGGCTCTGCCGCAGTGGGTAGCATTTCTTTTTTTTTTTTTTTTATCAAAGCAAAAAATACAAATAAAAAAAGAGAGAACTTAGCAGTTTGTATTGCTTTTGCTTGTGGACTTTCGCTCCTATTGCTCTGAAACCACATGGTTTTGGGGGTTTGCTAGG
>JAJIBD010017785.1:0-13252 GCA_021461705.1 Cryptotis parvus
GTGACCCTACTCCCCACCCCTACCCACACACTAGAACCTGCACAGACTCGGAGCTCCAACTGTGTCTGTCGGTGTGGACGGCCCTTAGCAGAGCAGCCTCGGCTCTGGCGTGTTGCCTGGGCCAGTATGTCCTTCCTGGTTAACACCTCGAGACACATTTCGTGGGTCTGTCCATGCCCTCATGCACACTGCATCCTGAAGTGGTGCTTTGACGTCGGCACCCCAAGCCCCCGTAGTCCCTGCGTGCTCCCCTTTGGGCCCCTGAAGTGCCGGATCCTAATTTTTTTTTTGCTTTTTTGGGTCACACCCGGCAATGCTCAGGGGTTTCTCCTGGCTCTGCACTCAGGAATCACTCCTGGCGGTGCTCGGGGGGACCATATGGGATGCCGGGATCGAACCCGGGTCGGCATGGGCCGGCCGCGTGCAAGGCAAATGCTCTACCCGCTGGGCTATTGCTCTGGCCCCCAGATCCTAATGTTCTATGGTTACCAATACCCTCGCGCACCCCATTGGGTGACACTGATTCCTGCATGTAGCCCAGGGGGAGGTTAAGCCGCTCTACCTCGTGGCTTGTTGCCACACTCATGGGCTTCTCCCTTAGCAAGTAAGGTCAGACCAGGAACTCCGAAGCTCTGTCCAACAACCAAGTGCAGCTTTGTAGATGCCACAGGCCCGGCCTTCAGGTAACGAACAGTGACGAGGGAGTGGAAATGCTATTTGGACACCTCAGCTCGGCTGTCTCTGGGGCACTCTAGGCTGCCCCTTGACGAGACAAGGACATTCCCATGGCAACGAGAGTCTGTCAGCAGTGTGCACACCTGCTGCCTCCCACATGCCCACCACAGAGAAGCTGTCGCCACCTCAGGCAGGCCTGAAGGGTGTCCTTGGCGCTGAGGCGCTGCCTTTCCAACACAGGAGCTGCCTCGACCAGCAGTGAGGGGCTTCAAAACACGTTCCAGGGACAAGCAGGAAAGAGAGAGACAGACAGAGACAGTCTTTACAGGCAGGGAGGTGGCCGAGGGGTTCCTCTAGAGAGCCCAGGTGGGCATCGCGTATGTGTTGATAGCGTGTGAGTGACTGTGTGTGAATGTGTGTGAGTGTGTGTGTGAATGTGTGTGAACATACACACACACACACACACACACACACACTAACAGAGAACAGTCTTTCCTGACCCCGCCTCACAGTTACAGCTTGAATGGGGACACAGCGAGTATGTGTGTGTCTGTGCGTGAGTACATGTGTACACAGGACTGTGTATGTATGAATAATTGTGTGTGTGCAATTATATATTTGCATGTGTGTCCGTGTATTGTGAGTGCGCTGCTTCTGTGTGTATATATGTGCAAGCGTGTGTGTGCCTGTGTGTGCACAAGTATGTGTCTACTGTGACTGTGCTGCTTAAGTGTGTACATATATGTGTGCACATGCAACTATGTGTATATTTGTGTGCACATGTGTGTGTGCTTGTAACGTGTGCACACACGTGCATGCATACATGTGTATGTGAGAGTGTGTGTGGTTGTGTGCACATGTATGTAGCTGCGCCACTGGTCAGGGCTCACACAGCGCATCATAGACAGAAGCCCCAAATAGGGAACCTGTGCCCCGATGAGCTGGGGAGGGGAAGCACAGGCCCCAGACTGGGCCTTGGGGCGGCTGAGCTAAGAGGGTGGCTAACAGCGAGTTTGTCCTGCCTGTTACTCGCGTGAGACCAACTCAGAGCCCTGTGAGGGTCTTCACTCAGCCACTGGTTTAGGGTCTCCCAGATGAGGGCCGGGACGGTGATCTTTAGATCAACACTGTCACACAGGGACGGGAGGACTGCTGGGGTGACGTTGGGACTACCCCCTGGACCTCTCCGCGCACCTCAGGGCCCCCAAGACTCCCCAGACGCCTGGAAACGCCCACACGGTCTCCCCGGCCCCGCAGCCCCATCAGCAGGACTTTGGGGCTTCCGACCCAGGACCACCTCTCCGGCAGAAACCCCGCCCCTGCTGGCTAAGCAGAGGTGTGCTTTCCCGTGTCTAACAGGGCTGCTAGGCCCCCCATCGGCCCCCAGCACCATCTCAGGGGTGTTCCCACACAGCCCCCACCTAACCCTACAGCGCACCACATGCTGCCGGAGCTCAGAACTGTCCTGCTCTGACAGCGGCATGGTCAACCCAGGCCTGGCCCTTTGACAGTACCCAGGGAGGGAGGGGTAGGCCTGGGGGTTACAGACGCTGGAAGAGGGGAGCAGTGGGGGACAGAGGGAAAGCGTAAAAGAGGCCTGAGCAACGGTCTGTGGGGAAACATCACATGGGGCATTTCCCACGGAAGCGGTCAGAGACTGCTTTCTTTTGTGCTTTGTTTTGCTTTAGTCCCTGGGATCGAATGTGGGGTAGATCTCCAGGGCAGGGGCATCTTGGGGTCTCAGCTGAAGCCCCTCTGCAGACACCACCGCATGGGGTAGGTCCCAGCACATTCCTTTGGGGACACACCAGTTCACATGCTAGTGCAACAGGAGGCCCATGAAGGGCCGCGACCCAGGGCTCTGCCCGAGGGCCCCCCACCTGACCCAGTCCTGACTCTGGCTGAATGTCCCAGCTCTGGCCCTGAATTGTTCTTCATGTTTCCCTCCTGTCAACAGCACCAGGGCCTCTGGGCTCCAAAGGGCCCCAGTGCCTTTAAAATCACTGAGAATCCAGGTCGCCCCAGGCCGATGTGCTGGGCTTGGGTGCCCCCTGGGGCCTCTGCAGGAGCTGGCATTCCTGAGAGTTTCGCCTGCCCTCCGGTTAGTGCCTGCTGCAGCGATGGCATCATGGTGGCAGGAACCTTGGTGGGCGTGACCCCAACCCCAGCGCCAGAATCTTGCGTGCTGGAGGGAGCACCGGCAGGCCACAGGATTCCAAAAGCTGGGCAGAAGGCATAACAAATGGCAAGAGTTGGGCTGGGAGGCTCCCCAAGCAGTACCCAGGGCACCCTGTGGCACTGCTGGCAGTACCCAGCCCAGTACTGCTCGGGCCACACCTGGAGGGACCCAGGGACCAGGAGGTGGCAGGAATGAGCCCAAGGCCTCCGCATGCACCCCCTGTGAGTGCCTGAGAGTTTGTGTGACCATGGAGCTGTGCGTCTGTGTGTCTGGCGTGGGGCTGTCCACGTAAGTGTGAATGTTTGTGTGAACATGGAGCTGTGGCGTCTGTCTGCCTGGGGCTGTCGTGTAGCTGCATGCACAGTATACCCGTGTGCCTAGCACTGTGCTTGTGTCTGTGTCACCTGCGGCGAGGGCCTGCTGAGGTTGTGGGCACGGACTCCTAGCTCACCCCGCAGTGCGGCACCTTGCTCAAGGCTTCTACATGGCTCCACCCCTCTGACCGCTGCCCACAGAGCTAGAGAGAGGACATCCCCTAGAATATTAGTACAGTGCTGCTGAAGCGAGCACAGGACATCCCTTTGCCACAAGATCGCTGAGTTCATTCTATTTAAGGCATGAGTTTAAACTCAAGAATTTGTGTGGGGTGGAGTGATAATAGAGCAGGTAAAGCTTTTACCTTGCACGCAGCTGACTTGGGTTTGATCCCTGACCCATATGGTCCCCCGAGCACCGCCAGGAGTAATCCCTGGGCAGAGCTGTGTGCGATCCAAAAAAGACCAAAACAAAATTGTGGTCACCAGTGGATAGAGCAGCGGCGGTCTGCCCACAGGGAACCTGCTCAGCTCCGAGAAGGGCTGAAGCTGGCTGCAGTGTGGAAGTGGAGAGTCACGTTGAGGGAGAGCCAGAAGGGGACAAAGGCCAGGGGAGAGACCAAGCTGAACAGAGCCAGACAGACCGCTGAGCCGGACTGCAGAACAGATTTCTGAGCCGTGGAGGATGGGAAGGAAGAGAGGCAGGAGTGGCTAACACACGGGTGAAGGAGCAGCAACTCTCCAGGGAAGCCACGAGCGCTCGTGCACTGCCACCCTGTTACTGCCCTACAACACCATTGACTTCAAAGGGTGTTTGTTATTATGGCTGGGGATGCGACTCTGCATCAGGACTGCCGCCTTGCCAGTGTGACGCCTGGATTCCACTCGGCAGAGATAAGCAAGGACGCTGGAAGTGTTCTACCGTCAGGGAATGTGTGCGCTACCCTGCAGCGCAGCGCTGGCTCGCACAGCCCCTGCTCACCCGCACCTCCGCCAGCAGAAGCGGGAAAACAAGGCCGGGGAAGGGCTCGGCGCCTGAGCACGCGCGTGCGTGGGACGCCGGGGTTTGAGACGGAAGGAGCATGCTGCCCTCGCCAAGGCAGCCGGCCCGCGCCCACAGAGACAGCTTCAGCCCAGCCGCACACCGCCGTCCCGGGGCGTCGCGCGGAGGGGCGGGGCTACGCCGTGGGCGGGGCGAGGGCCGGAGGTGGGCGGGTAGCGGAAGGTGGTGAAGGCGGGGCGTCGCTGAGGGGCGGGGCGAGGGCCGGAGGTGGGCGGGTAGCGGAAGGTGGTGAAGGCGGGGCGTCGCTGAGGGGCGGGGCGGCGGGGCGGGAACGTCGCGCATGCCTAGGGGCGGCCTTGGGGCGGGGAAGTCACTGCAGGGAGGGGCGAGCTAGATTTCGCGGCTGCCGTCGTGTTGAAAAATGGAGAGGAGGGGTGTTCTGGAGATGGGGCTAGGCGCTCGGGGGCGTAGCTGGGCGCTCCGAGGCGTTACTGGGCACTCGGGGACGCGGCCTGGAGCTCGAGAGCTTAGTGGACGCTCGGGGGATGGACCTCGGCGTTCTGGGGGGCGTGGCTAGGCTCTCCGGGGGGCGTAGCTGGGCGCTCCGAGGAGTTACTGGGCGCTCGGGGACGCGGCCTGGAGCTCAAGAGCTTAGTGGACGCTCGGGGATGGCCTGGGCGTTCTGGGGGCGTGGCTAGGCTCTCGGGAGGCGTGGCCGAGCGCTTGGGGGCGTGGCTTTTGTGGTCGTGTGGGGCGGGGCGCTCGGGGGCGTGGTCGTATGTTACTAGGGGGCGTGGCCGGGCGTTCCGGGGTGGGCGGGGAGAAGGGGCGGGTGGAGTCCTGGCCTGCGTGTCCTGACCCCGTTTTGTTCCGTGGTGAGGAAACTCGGAGCTGTGCGGTCGATCCGCCATGGCGGTCCGCTGGGCAGCAGTGTCCAGCCGGCTGGGCCGCGGCCCGTGGGCCTCGCTCGCCGCCGGCTTCTGCAGCGGGAGGCCGGCCGGGGGTTCGGAGCCAGGGGCGCGGCCCACCTGTGTGCAGCGGGACGGCATCAGGTCAGACCCGGCGCGGGCTGTGCTGGCAGAGCCGGCGGGGCGGGCGCGCGGGGCCAGGGGTCAGGCCGACCCTGCATCCCGATCTCCCCGCTGCCCGCCGCTGCCCAGGGCGGGGGAGCCCGGCAGGAGTCCGGGGTCCCAAGACGGCCGGTAAACAGCCTGGACTCGGCGGTGTCCCCTCGGCCCGTGGGCTCCTAGCAGGCCCTTTCCGACTGGGCCGGCGGCTCCTGAACTTGACCCGGGCGCTGGGGCAGGTCGGCTTGGCCGCGGCTGCATCTTGGCGGGCGCCCAGGGATGGGAGGGTGGGGAGGGGGGAAGGGCACCGCGGCCGCCGGGTCTGACACCCTTAAAACACACCTGAGCTCAGCGACAGCACAGCCGGGAGGGCGTTTGCCTTGCACGCGGCCGGCCCGGGTTCGATCTCCCGGCATCCCATGTGGTCCCCGAGCACCGCCAGGAGTCATTCCTGAGTGCAGAGCCAGGAGTAACCCCTGAGCATCGCCGGGTGTGACCCAAAAAAGAAAAAACAAAACAAAACAAAAAACACCTGACAGCGGAGAGCTCCAGCGCACGTGAGGCAGCCCAGTACCACCAGCGGTCAGCCCTGAGCACGCGGAGTGTGGCCCCCAAAACAAACACGCCGAGCCTCAGGACCCCGGTGAAGCCCCCTGGCCCATCCCGGCTTCCCTGAGCTGTGTGCTTGGGGGTCCGGAGAGCCCCGCAGTGCATCAAGCATGCTCCCCACCAAGGTAACTCCAGCACTCACCGGCTCACCTGCCACCCCCAGGTGACTTCCTGCTAACTTCACAGCCCCCCAGGCTTCCGGAGCCCCTGATCTGCCAGGCACCACTGCCCAAACACCTGCAGCTTTTTACTTCCCAAGTGCACCGCCCCACCTCAGCTGCTGCTGTGGGCTGATACCCAGTTGGGACGCCCCGTTCAGCAGGTCACTGAGACCAGTGTTCTGGGCCATCCCCTGGCCCGCGGTGCTCCCTTACGTGTAGAGCCAGAGTGGGTGAGGCCACGGGCCACCGTGGTCCAGCACGGAGGCACCCACACGGAGGCCTCAGCCCTGCCCGGCAGCTGGGCTTGTCATTCCCGAGATACGCGGCCAGAGAACACTGGTTGTCTGGTTTGGGGTGAAGCTTCCCCAGCAAGGCTAGAAGTTATCAGGGCTACACCCGGCTGTGCTGTGCGGGAAGGGGTGAGACCTGGGGTCAGACTCAGTCCGAACAGGGGCTTCTTGGCTGAGACACTCCCAGCCCAGGCATCTCTCCCCTCCACCCGGGCAATATAGGGCAGCCCCTGCCTGAGTGTGGCCAGAGCCGGCTGCCCGTCACAAGCCCTAACCCAGCCCTGCTCTCAGCGCGGCTCAGAGAAAGACGAAGGTCTGCCCCAGAGCACTCAGGGCACTGTAGTGCAGGCTCTGCGTGGGACGTGGAGGGATGGGGGAACGGTCGGCCCTGGGTGGCCTTGCCTGGCCCTCCTGAGAACGAGGATCCATCTGTGCTGTGCAGCCTCCGGGTCTAGAGCTGTTATGAGGCGCGCCTGGAGGGGGGACAGGAGGAAGCCCAGTGGGCACCCAGCTGCCGGCCATGTTCAGAAACTGCTCCGGAGCCAGGAAGCAGCCCGGCGCCCTCGCTGGTCTGCCGCCCGGGCCCAGGGCTCACTGTCGCTCTCCTGCAGGCGCATCGTCCTGAGCAATCCCAAAAGCGAACGCCGCTATCCCTGGCCATGCTGAGGTCTCTCCAGAGTGACCTCCTCCATGAGGCCCACAGCCCGACCTCCGGGTCATCGTCATTTCAGGTGAGTCTCTGGCCAAGCCACCTCCGCATCCCCATTCACTCCGCCCCCCTCCTGCTTGGCCACGGCCAGGAGCATTACCTGAGTCTTTGCTTTGTGGAGGGTCATCCCAAAGGTTCTTCCTAAGAACATCAGCTCCGAGAGGCCAGAGAGCTCGTCCAGGGGTGGGGGTGGGGGAGCTGGGAAGGCTCGATCCCGGCACCACATCTGGTCCCCAGAGCACCACCAGGAGTGATCTCTGAGCCCCCAAGTGTCCTTAAAACCGACATAAGCGTGTTCAGGTCCAGGAAAGACAGACGCAGCAGACCCCGAGAGCCTGCCAGGCTGGCGCCCAGCCTGGTGCCCACCACCTTGACCCGAGTGCCTGCCAGGCTGGCGCCCAGCCTGGTGCCCACCACTGTGAGCCTGCTGGGAGACAGCCTCAAGGCTGCTGCTGGCCTTGGGGGGCTTGTCCACAAGTGGGCGCCCACCTGTCTGCATGTCCTATAGCGGGAAGGACGAGTGGGCGCTGTTTCCGCCCATTTCATTCCTCTTTACTGAGTTGTTGGCAGAAGCTGGCTGGGCTGAGGGGGTGTCAGCCACAGCCACGGGAAGCAGCCAAGGGTCAGCCCGCCGGGCGCTCACTGCTGTGTCTGGTGTTTGAGGGGGTCAGAGTCTTGCTCCAGGATTGAGTTTCGAATGCACCTTCCCGTCGGGTCCAGCAGATGCCATGTGGCGTGGAGGAGGGAAGAGCAGATGTGTCCCACCCATGGAGGGAGCGGGTGGGCAGGCCTTGTGGTAACTATCCGTGCCTGGCACAGCAGGCCACTGCACCACCACTGTGGCCCCTGTGAAAACAGAGGGAGGGAGATCAGTATGGCCTGTGCAGACGTCCGCAGCGTGTTTCCTTCTTGCTGGGAAGGATCACAGAACACAGCCCCCTCACACACACACTCTCAAAAGGGGCCTTTAGGCATCTCCACAAGTGACCCCTGAGCAGCATCACGTGTAGCCAGAAATCAGGATTAATCCTCGAAAGGGACTCCTGGGGCCGGAGAGGTGGCTCAGTGGTCTGCACTCAGGTTCTGCATGCAGGGGCCATGTTCCGTGTCAGGCACCACAGGGTCACCCAGCACCACCAGGCAAGGCCTCAAATTCATCACAGTAAAGAGGCTCCGGTCATGCAGAAGCCCTGGGGACAGTCCGGTCCCACCTGGTCCCCACCACCACCAGCTGTAGCCCCTCAGCTGTGGCTGCACCCACCGTCGGTCAAGCATAGGACGCTAAGGGAGCTCTCAGACTGCCCATGTGTGCGAGTGTCGGCCCCCGAGCCCGGCGCCACCAAAGCCATGGCGGGTGTCAGGGCAGGTGCATCCATCAGCCTCCAGCCCACCTGTGCCCAGAGCTCAGCGTAGCTCCAGAGCCGCTCACGGTGCGGATCTGACATCTTTCTCTCCTCTCAGCCGAGGGGCCTGTCTTCTCTTCGGGGCATGACTTAAAGGAGCTGTCGGCGGAACAGGGCCCGGAAGTCCATGCCGAGTGTTCCGGACGTGTGCTGAGGTGAGCAGACTGGTGTGGCCCGAGGTCTTCCCGGGGTACAGGTCGGATCCCCAGGAGATGGTACCCAAGCCTGGTTCGGGGCTCCTTCAGCCAGGGCAGCGGTAGGTTCTGACTCCGCAGAGGTGATTGGGGGCGGAGCCACAGTGCAGTGGGGAGGTGCTTGCCCTGCCCATGGCCGACCTGGGCTGGCACCTCTGCTCAGTGTGGTTCTCTGAGCACCAGGAGTAACCCCTGAGTACAGAGCAGAGAGTAAGGCCCAGGCACTGCCGGAGGCTCTCCCCAGCCATGCTTGCCCGCTTCCTCAGGTCATGATGCTGATTCAGAGCCACCGGTGCCCGTCATCGCCATGGTGAATGGCCTGGCCACCGCCGGTTGCCAGCTGGTGGCCAGCTGTGACATCGCCTTGGCCAGCGACACATCCTCCTTTGCCACCCCGGGTGTGAATGTCGGGCTCTTCTGCTCCACCCCCGCTGTGGCCCTGGGCAGGGCCGTGCCCAAGAAGGTAATGCCCACCCCAGGTGCTGCCCAGTGCGCGAGGGCAGTGCCAACCCCTGGGGACAGGGTGCTGGCAGGGTCACAACCTTGTTTCTCAGAACAAACTTTGCATGGATAAGTTCAAAGAACAGACACTTCCCTGTTAGTGTGTCGCCAGTAGAACCAGGCAGTGCCCACAGTGCCCACAGCCCTGGGAGGGAAGGAGGGAGGCCAGGGCCGGAAAAACCTGACCGCGTCCCGGTGCCCCCATCCCTGCCCTGCATTTCAGGGCCTGAGACAGTTCGGGAGTCCGGGGAGTGCGTGAATGCCTGGTGAGGGGCAGCATTTGGGAGACGCCTAGAGCTGACACCTGTGGGCAGTCACCCCTCCCCCAGGCTTTGGGGGCTGCCCCTCTCACCTGGGGGCCCGTTAGGGGGCATAGCAGGGACAGGTGTCCCCACGTGCATCCCCTGGACCTGGGCAGAAGCTGGAGCTGTTGCAAACTGACCCTTAAACACAGGCCACGCATGTGGGCCACCAGTGCCCCCTGCTGGTTGCCTCCA
Organism: Cryptotis parvus; assembly: GCA_021461705.1. Taxonomy (NCBI): domain Eukaryota; kingdom Metazoa; phylum Chordata; class Mammalia; order Eulipotyphla; family Soricidae; genus Cryptotis; species Cryptotis parvus. The sequence goes on from JAJIBD010017785.1 coordinate 9,603, forward strand.
GAGCCGGTCCAGCCTGAGCCTGGCTGTGAATGAGTCTCCACCCGCGCCGGTTCAGTGACCCCTGCACGGCCTGACACTCACCCTGCGGCCACCGCTGTCCCCACAGCCGAGCTGGCCCCTGAGTTCTGCCACCCAAGCTGTGGGCACGGGGCCTTGGGTCCCGGCTCTGCTCTTCCCAGGGAAGGTTCTGGCAGGACAGTCATGGACAGTCTTGAGGAGTCATGGCTGGGTGGACTGCCCCCTCAGTGGCTGGGAACGGGGGCCTGGGCATGCGAGTGACTCCTTGCGTCCCCCAGGTGGCCCTGGCAATGCTGCTCTCGGGAGAGCCCATCTCTGCGCACGAGGCGCTGCGCCCACGGGCTGCTCAGCAAGGTGGTGCCCGAGGGGCAGCTGGAGGCGGAGACCGCGCGGCTCTGGGCAGGATCGCGTCCCTGAGCCGGCCCGCTGGCGCTGGGCAAAGCCGCCTTCCACAAGCAGCTGCTGCAGGACCTGCCCACCGCCTACCACCTGTCCTGCCAGGCCATGGTGGACAACCTGGGCCTGCCCGATGGCGCGAGGGCATCGCTGCCTTCCTGCAGAAGAGGAAGCCCAGCTGGTCCGCTGAGAGCCCCCCACACTGCAGGGCACCCCTGGGGCCAGCAGACAGCACGGGAAGGAAGCTGGCCACCGCGACAAGAGCCCCTGCCCAGAGCGGGGACTGTCCCCAGCCTCAGGCACAGGCAACTCCCAGGCTGGGGCTGGCTCAGCCGCATCTTCAGAGGCCCAGACTCGACCTGCTTGGCCCGCACAGCCACAGCCAGGCAGCAGTCGGAAGTACCACATTGCCTGCATCTCCGGCACCGCCCCTGGCAGGTCGACCTGAGCCTTTGGAGGGCTGGAGCCGGTAGCTCGGCTCTTTTCTGCCCCTGCCAGCCACTTTACAACAGCCTGATGGGGCGGGCACCAGGGCACAGACCCCTGCCCGGCAGCCCCAAGGCCCAGGGAGGCTAGTGGGCTGCAGTGGGCAGTGCCTACCTGTTACGGTCTGTCTGTCCCAGATCATGGGAGGGGTCCCTGCCCCAGCCCGACTCTCCAGCACCACCTCGTGCCTTTCTGGCCAGCATCTCGGCACCGCTGGGACCTGGCAGCAGCCACTGAAGCAGAACCAGGTGCCTCCCCAAAGTGTGTGCCCTGTGGCTGCGGAGCCGGGGCGGCAAGGGGGACCTGCGAGGCCACCCCTGGGCACTCGTCCTCTGCTGGGCTGGGTGTCCACGTGCTCCCTGCCCTGGCTGCTCGTCCTCTGCATGTTCTCTTCTGTGCTCAGTTTAGAAGCTGGAGCTGGGTGGCTTCTCCGATGGGGCTGGGGCATGTTCATGGGGGAGCACGGCCTGGGAGGAGCCGAAGGGGCCAGAATCCATAGGGGCCTCTGAACCCGGCAGGCAGGACAGGGACGGCGGGGGACCTGAGTGCAGCCCCCCGCCCCCTCCAGCACGAGCTGCCGTGGACAGGGCTGGGCTTTCTCCTTGGCTCTCTGCCAGCTTAACATTCATTTAGAAACCGCTTAATTTGTGACTTTTCTTTTTCTTGGCAATCATTAGATTTTTACATGATTGATGATATTTAACTTTCAATAAAAGATTGCATTTCTGATTTGCAAGGCTTTTTCAAATTTTTTCTTTTCATATATTTTCCCCACGAGTTGGGGGCTGACTTCAGTCTGGGAGGTGTGTGTCCCACCTCCAGTATCCCTGGAAACTAAAGGATTCCAGGGATTGAACCCGGGTTGGTCGCGTGCAAGGCAACAGGCAGCTCTGACTCTGAGCTATCTCTGCTCATACTCGTCTTTACAGACCTGTTACTCCTCCTAGTAGACAGTCTGGGAGAAGATTACCAGACACAAACAGTTCTTTCTCCTTTGTCCTGGAAGTATTTTACACTTCTTTCTTTTTTCTTTTTTAAGTTGCACCCGGTGATATTCAGAGTACTCCTGGCTCTGCACTCAGGAATCCTGGCAGTGTTCAGGGACGATATGGGATGCTGGAGAGCAAACCCGGGTTGGTCACATGCAAGGCAAGCGCCCTCCCGCTGTGCTATCGCTCCTGCCATCTTTCCTCTTTGCCAGGTTTTTCTTTAGGTTTTTTTTTATTTTGGTTCTATAAATCTTGGGGCCGGAGCGATAGCCCAGTGGGTAGGGCGTTTGCCTTGCACGGCCGGCCCATGCCGGCCCGGGTTCGATCCCGGCATCCCATATGGTCCCCCAAGCACCGCCAGGAGTAAATCCTGAGTGCAGAGCCAGGAGTAACCCTGAGCATTGCCGGGTGTGACCCAAAAAAAAAAACCTTAAGTCATTGGCAGTTTCCAACCCAAAAGTCCCTCACAGGATGTGCTTGCGTTTCTGTCACGTCCCTTAGATTCGGTTTGCTGGCTTGGTTCTGGGCTTACCGACCAGGAACCAGGAGCAAAGCCCACGCCGGCCCTGCAGCAAGAAGAGGCGGTTCTGCAGGGCAGTGCTGGGGCTCTCAGCAAACTGGAGGAGAAAAAAGCAGCAGCCACGCCTCCGCCTGGGAGCAGCAGTCCTGGCCTTCACCAGCAGGGGCGATGCCTGCTCGGCTCTAGATTGGAACCGTGGGCTGGGGTGTCTTGGCGGCAAGGGGAATCCCGCTTTTCTGAGAATAAAGGCAAGTATGTTCTGAGAACAAAGGCAGCGTATTAGGCAGATACAAGAGGAAAGGCAGCAGAAGCAGCGGAAAGGGAAGCTCATAAATACAGTTTGTGTTTGATGTATTTGATATATGGGCAGAGCTGCTACCGGCCCGCCCTGTGCCCACCTGATCATGAGGCGCCCAGGAGGGAAGGCGGGTTCTAGCCCTGGCCCGTCATCCCAGCAGAGCCTCACAAGAAGCCAGAGGAGCCCCCCCACACTATGAGGGCCGCCATTCTGGGTACCCTCGGGGTGTCGCAGGTGTGGCTGCAGTGCCCGGCTGCATTGACAGGTGGCAGACAGGAGACAGGCTTGGCCACACCCAGGGCTCTGCTCTGCCCCGTGGGCCGTGGTTGGTTGATGGTCTGACAGAAAAGACTGGGCCCCCTGGGATGAACCCAGAGCCACGGCAGAGCCTGGCAAGCCACCCGTGGTGTATTCAATATGCCAAAAACAGTAACTATAATGGACCTCATTCCCAATGAATGGAAATGCTACTGGTGCCCGCTGGAGCTAATGGATGATCAACGGGAAGACAAGTGAAGTGATACAAGTGATTTGATGCAAGGGTTGCACGCTGGACAGTGCCCAGGGGTCACTCTCGGCTCTGTGCTCAGGGCTCGCTGACAGGGTTCAGCGGATCATATGGGGTGCAGGAGACAGTTTGGGCTGTGTACAAGGCAAGTGCCCTGCCCACTATCACTCTGGCCCCTGGTTTGCTTTTTAATTAAAACACTAAAAAAAATAGAGTCAGCCAGCTGTGCCTTGTCTGAAGACTGCACCCTGGTTTTCACACCTGCGGCCTTTAGGAGCAAGGCTCTCTGCACCAGACGCTCCGGGCAGCGGCACCGTCTGTGGGATTGCTCCTACATTGTAGGGCCTCCTGCGTAAAGTCACATGCTCAGCCCCTTGAGCTGGCTACAAATCGCATTTTAAGAGAAATTAGATATAAGAAACAATATTTAATAGG
>JAJIBD010017787.1:0-10563 GCA_021461705.1 Cryptotis parvus
GCCACGGCCTATTTCAGAGCTGTCTGAGCTCTTGGTGACTGTTTCTCAGTCTTTCCTGGCCCATTGTCAACTGAGCCCCCTCCCCACTCCTATCACTGCCCCCACCCCAATTACTTTGAGTGTTTCAAAGAGTACTTGTCAGTTACCTGTAGAATTTGAAAACGTTTTTCTTTCATGAGTAGACTATTAAACACTCCTACGTTTGAGAGAACACCCCAAAGCAATGTGCTTTTCTCACTGATAGCTGTCAGCTGGTGACAGGCGCTTAATCACAAGATCAAATGTGGTCAGATTTCTCCACTGTAAAGTGACTGATCTCTTCCTTCCATACTCTGTTCTCGGACGTGATTCACTGCGTCCAGCAAGCAGTGGAGGGGAGAAGCCGACTAAGCGCCATCTGAGTGATGAGGAGCTGCGCATGCTTCCTGGGGTTATTCTGAAAGGAAGATTTATTCCTCCTACTGTATGCACATATTAATTGATCCATTTAGCTCAGCTTGAGCTCATGTTTCTTTATTGTAATCTAATACCACATTATTTAATTTATTCTGTTGTCCAGCTTTGGCCACCGAGAACTCCTTAAAGTGAATCTCACATATGATTAAAACAATTTTTTTTTAATAAAAGAAGGGCTACATCTGCTGGTGCTTGGCCTAGAAGTGTTGGAGTCTGCAGAACTTGGGGGCCTCCAGTGCCATGGCCTTGAAGGTACTTGAAGGTGATCATGAAGTGCCAAAGACAGAGAGCCATCCTGATTACTTTAGTTGGAATTTTTTTTTTTTTTTTGCTTTTGAGTCACATCCAGCAATGTTCGGGTTTACTCCTGGCTCTGCACTCCAGGAATTACTCCTGGTGGCTCCTGGGAACCATAAGGATGCCGGGATCGAACCCTGTAAGCCCTATTGCAGGCAAACGCCCTCCCTGCTGTACTATCGCCTCCAACCCCCAAGTTTGAATTTCTTTGCCTCACCTGGAACTTCTCAGGGCTTATTCCTGGCTCTGTGCTCAGGGATCACTCCGGTGGTGCCTGGGGGACCAGGTAGTTCCAGGGTTTGAACCAGGGTCAACTAGGACCAGGGCAGCACCTTGCAGTCCGTGCTATCTCTCCAACTCCATCTTGATTATTTAAACATCTTATTTTATAGTGTTGCTGCTAGGCATTCAGATAATACGTTTTGTGTGCAAAATTCTGTTTCTCATGTCTTAAGATGTTTTTTAAAAAGACTGATTTTTTAAAAATTCCACGAGGGCCAGAGACATAGTACAGCGGGGAGGTGCTTTCATATGGCTGACCCAGGTTCAATCCCCGACATCTCATATGAACACCACCAGGAGTAATTCCTGAGTGCAGAGCCAGGAGTAACCCCTGAATATTGCCAGGTGTGACCCAAAAAGTGAAAAAGAGCAAAATAAATAAATAAAATAAAAATTAGCCGACCCTGGGCCGGAGGGATAGCCCAGCAGGTGGGGTGTTTGCCTTGCACGCGGCCGGCTTATGCCGGTCTGGGTTCGATCCCGGCATCCCATATGGTCCCCAGAGCACCGCCAGGAGTAATTCCTGAGTGCAGAGCCAGGAGAAACCCCTGAGCATCACCGGGTGTGACCCAAAAAGGAAAAAAAATAATTTGCCGACCCTTCTTGTTTTTATGTATCCAATAAAATCTCATACTACAGTTGACTTCTAATCATCATATAAATATTCTTTGCTGGATTTGCAGGATTAGGATTACTCTCTAGATAAAGTATAAAGGACATAATTGTGTTTTCAGAGCATATGTAAATTTATAACCTTTGGCAATGTGAAAATAATAGTAGAAGAGTCAGAGGTTGAGATAGAGGAAGTACAATGGAATATAGGTGCCAACTTCCTCAATTTTCACAGAAGTTGAGGGAGAGGGCAGAAGTAGACGGAACCAAAAACTAAAGTTCTGCATAACTAGTTGCCTTGGAGAAATCATCAAAACAGAACAGGGGCTGGAGAGATAGTACAGCATGTAGGGCACTTCCTGTAGCGTGCTGCCAACCTGGCTTCCATCCCTGGCACCTCATGTAGTACCTTGAGCATTGCCAGCAGTGATCCCTGAGCACAGAGCCAGGTGTAAGCTCAGAGCACAGCCACCCACACCTTCAAGATAAAAAGAACACCAAAATCCTAGAATAAACTAAGACTGTAACTAGGAAAACATGGAAGTGATTAACAAAATGAACAGCCAGGGGCCGCACAGCGGTAGATTATTTGTATGGCACACAGCTGATCAGGGTTTGATCCCTGGCATCCCATATGGTCCCTCGAGCAAGGCAGGGTAATTCCTGAGTGCAGAGCCAGGAGTAACCCCTGTGCATCGCCGGGTATGACCCAAAAAGGAAAAAAAAGGGGAAAAAAAACATATGGTTTCCTAGCCCTCCAGGAGTAATTTCTTTCTTTTTTTTTTTTTTTTCTTTTTGGGTCACACCTGTCAATGCTCAGGGGTTTCTCCTGGCTCTGCACTCAGGAATTACTCCTGGCAGTGCGCGGGGACAATATGGAATGCCGGGGATCGAGGCCAGGTCGGCCGTGTGCAAGGCAAATGTCCTACCTCCTGGACTATCGCTCTGGCCCCATCCAGGAGTAATTTCTGAATTCAGAGCCAGAGTAGGTCCTGAGACAGCCAAGTATCACTTGATCACTTGACATCTGTTATTCGTCGATTTGCTCGAGTGGGCGCCAGTAATGTTTCCATTTAACCCTATCACGTGCCAGTGTAGCCCAATGGCATCTGGTTGCTTCAGGAATACGAAGAGCCTCAAATCATTCACTCAGGGTCTTGACAAAGAAGTTTGGCCATCTTGTAGGTGGGCGGCCACATGATCTTTTGACATCCCATGGGATCCAGTTGGTAATGGCTCTAGTCCAGCGGTCATCTCCAAATCACATTACATGTACAGCCCATCTGATTTTCGACAGCTTGCAAAAGACACAGCGTCCCTGATTCTGGGTCGCCGACAGAGGTTGGAACTCCGGATTCCTTCTCTCACTTGGAGTGAGGCGTGATATTCCAAGCATAACTCTTTCAATTCCTCTTTGGGAGACCCGAATAGCATTCTCATCTTGTTTTTGTAGGGCCCAGGTCTCTGAGGTGTATGTTAATGCAGGGAGAATGGTGGAGTCGAAGAGATGTGCCTGGAGTCGGAGGTTCTTTGTCCTTTTAGCTATTTCTTCGTGCCCTTGAAGGCATTCCATGCAGCTCTCTTCCTCCTGCGCAGCTCAGGTTTTAGGTTGTTCATCATGTTGACTTCTCGATCTAGGTACACATAACTGCTGCATTCAGAGATGTTTGTTCCATTGAGAGTGAATGGGGCCCTCTGGAACTAGTTCATTTTTTATGAACATTGTTTTGTTGGGATTCAGTTGTAGAACTATCTTTTCACATTCTCGGTCGAAGTGAGCCAGCATTTGTGCCGCTTGGCAAAATGTTTGGTGTTATTAGAACGATGTCATCAGCGAAGCGGAGGTGGGGTAGTTGCTGACCATCTATCTTCACTCCCATTCCTTCCCATTCTAATTGTTGCATGACATTCTCAAGGGTGGCACTGAAGAGTTTTGGTAAAATGGTATCATTCTGCCGAACCCCTCTTTTTTACATCAATGATCACTTACTTCCTTGTAGAATGGTGAGTTCCTGGTGTTGAATCCCTAATAGAGCTTAAGAAGGATCTTGATATATTGGGTTTGAATGCCCTGTTTGGCTAGGGCTTTGATGACCGCTTCGGTCTCAACAGAACAGCCAAGTATGACCCCTCCAAAAAAATTTTACTAATTCATTTGATCAGTTAAGAATTGAAGGTTATGGGCCGGAGTGATAGCCCAGCGGGTAGGGCGTTTGCCTTGCAGCGGCCGGCCTGTGCCGGCCCGGGTTCGATCCCGGCATCCCATCTGGTCCCCGAGCACCGCCAGGAGTAATTCCTGAATGCAGAGCCAGGAGAAACCCTGAGCATTGCCGGGTGTGACCCAAAAAAGCAAAAAAAAAAAAAAAAAAAATTGAAGGTTCAGAGCAAAACAAGTTCGAGCCAATGCGCCCTCTCCTTCACCAGTCTCCCTAAGTTCTCTCCTTCCCCTCAGTCTCCTCCTTTGGCAGACATATAATAAACTTATTTCATATTACTAACTTCAATGAAGCTTAAAGGAATGGCAAATATAATTTTCAGAAAATAAATAAATCCCTGCCCCTTGAGGTGTTGCAGGTGTGGCTGTGCTGCCCGGATGCCTCGGCAGGTAGCAGACAGGAGACAGGCTTGTCTACACCCAGGGCTCTGCCCCGTGGGGCCTGGATGGTTGATGGTCTGACACAGAAAAGACTGGGTCCCCTGGGATGAACCCAGAGCCACAACAAAGCCTGGCAACCTACCCATGGTGTATTCGATATGCCAAAAACAGTAACAATAATGGACCTCATTCCCAACGAATGGAGACATTACTGGCGCCCACTCAGCAAATTGATGAACGGGAAGACAAGTGGTAAAAGATGATACAAGTGAAATCAACAAAAAGTCAATTTGTGGTGGTCAATTGCTGCAGTTTTTTTTTTTTTTTTTTTTTTGCTTTTTGGGTCACACCCGGCAATGCTCAGGGGTTACTCCTGGCTCTGCACTCAGGAATTACTCCTGGCTGTGCTCGGGAGACCATATGGGATGCCGGGATCGAACCCGGGCCGGCACAGGCCGGCCGCGTGCAAGGCAAACGCCCCTACCCGCTGGACTATCGCTCCGGCCCTGCTGCAGTTTGTTTAACCTTTCTTAGTGTTGCAGAGAACAACCATATGCATCATTAGTTTGCATTTAATACCACATGTTGAAGTTTAAAGGAGTTCCTTTAAGGCTTCTTGTAAACCCGATTTCTTTTTTTTTTTTTTTTGTTTGTTTGATTTTTCTTTTTGGGTCATACCCGGCGATGATCAGGGGTGACTTCTGACTCTTCGCTCAGGAATTACTCCTGGCAGTGCTCGGGGGACCATATGGGATGCCCGGGATCGAACCCAGGTTGGTTACATGCAAGACAAATGCCCTACCCGCTGTGCTATCGCTCTGGCCCCTAAACCTGATTTCAAGGCTATGAATTCCCTACGCTGTTTCCTGTCCACGAAGCTCTCTATATAAAGGTTCTTCAAGTCTGAATGATAACCTAGTTGGAAAGAATATTTTTGGCAAGGTGCTCATTTTGTTGAGTTTTTTTTCCTGTATGCTCCCATATTCTTCTGGCTCATAGAGTCTCATTTGACAGATCTTCTGCACATCTTAGAGGCTCTCCTTTGTGTGTTAAGTTCCTTTGTTTATTTTTTTTTTCTTTTTTGGGTCACACCCAGCAATGCTCAGAGGTTATTCCTGGCTCTGCACTCAGGAATTACTCCTGGTGGTGTTCAGGGGATCATATGGGATGCCGGGGATTGAAGCCAGTTGGCAAATGCCCTCCCCACTGTGCTATTGCTCTGGTCCCTCTGATGATTCTTACTTATATTCTTCCTCTTAAACTCATCTCATAATACTCTGGTATTTTGTTCATTTATTTTCAGACAATATTAGACTTTTGCTGCTTTTTGTCAATTTTCTCCTTCTTAAGTTGGAGCTTCTCAATCTTTTTCTCAGCAGCTGCTAATCCACTACTCAGAGCTTCTCCTGAGGTTTTTATATCACCCAGCACCATCTTCATTTCAGATGGTCATAGATATTTTTCATTTTGACTCTTGTGCTTTCTTGTGCTATCCTGACTACCTCTTTTCTTTGAGGTAGACTACTAGCATTTCTTTGAGCTCATTGATCTCATCCTGGTATCACTAAAAACATTATCTGAGATTTACTGAGCTCTTGGCATTGTTTATATCTTTGGTAATTGTTGAAGGACATGCCCTGGTGGGCTCCTGGTCACGGCTGCCCAGACCCTTTGCATCTTGCCTGGAGCTATCTCCTGCAGGTCACATTGTAGAGAGAGAGCAGGAAGACAGTTTGGCTCTGTGACTCTCTCTGTGTGGCGGAATATTCTTACCTTGAATTCTATGTTAGCTGGTAAAAATATTTTCTCTCATACTCCCACCATCTTCTCCGTGGTACTGGATAATTCTATGAGGATCTACCTGGATGTGTTGGATCCTCCTTTAAATAAAATAGCCTATCTAAATCACAGAGAAATGCTGCTTGCCTCCTGGCAAATGAGCGTGGTTCTCAGTAATTCTAAAGGCTAGTACCCCAGAACAACCCTGAAGTACAGATAAGGATCTCGTGGCAGTTTGGAGAAATATATACCTGGCTGTAGACTATTCAGGTATAGATATACACCTTTCTCCATGTATTAACCCTGAATTACATTTCATCTCAGGTATCCTGAGTCTTATCTCTACAAGTGCCTGCAGGAAGGCTAGTAAGGTGAGATCTTGGCGAGGTGAGTTAGCATTTGAATGGCCTCGGTCAGGTGAGCTCACTTGAGGACCTGAATGTGTCTCTGAATGTGACAGATTTCTGGCCCCTACTGAAACCTGCTCTTCTGGGCTGGAGTTCCAAGAGGGATATAAAAGAAACTTCCTTTCTTTCTCTATCTCTGTCTGCTGGTCTCCCTACCTGCCTGCCTTCTGGGTCCGCTCTCTGGCCTGTGCACATTGTACAGGGTCCAGCGACCATCTTGGTCTGAAGATCTTGATGTGAACACATGGTTTGGGTCCAGCTAGGAATTGGAAGTGTGGGGTTTTCCAGTCCTTGGATTGTACTACCTGAACTTGTGTGAGTAAAGCTTTTGGAACTTTTGCTGAATTCATGAGTCTTAATCTGTCCGCTGGCCATTCCCTTGGGGCAGAAGGGGATTCGATCCTGCTCCCGGCTATTGTTGGGAAATGCGCCCCAGCCTGGCAGCAAGGTGATTTCCGATATGTAATAGATTGCTCTCACTAATTGAACTTGGTGAGATTCTACATGTTTTCCCCATTGGTTTTCTAATGTTCTCACAGTGCTGGAAGTGAGTATTGGTCACCCTGGAAGATGTCAGGGTTTAGGTTGGGCATTGCTCTGTCTTCTCTTGTGTCATCTTCACCAAATGACACATAACCGTGGTCAGTGTGTAAATTGTTGAGGAGCTCTGTCTACTCAACATGCTTCCTGAGCTGTGGCGTGGGCCCTTAATAAGGAGCAGGCAGTTGTGGAGGCTTCTGGGACCCGCCTGGTAGGGAGGGGAGGGACTCTGCCTTTCCTCCCTGAGTAGGCCCAGTGGCCTCAGTCAGAGACAAGCCTCACCTGGACAGGGGGAAAAGCAAGCAGAAGTCTCTAGATGTCAATTTTTATTTTATTTTATTTTTAAATGTAGGGCCAAACACGGCAATACTCAGGGGTTGCTCATGACTCTGCACTCAGGAATTACTCCTGGAGGTGCTCAGGTGACCATACAGGATGCTGGGGATCAAACCGGGTCAGCTGTGTTCGAGGCAGACTCCGACCTACTTACTATCTTACTAATTTATTGTCTCTCTGACCCCTCAATTTTTTAAAACTTTTCGCTTTTTGGGTCATATCCAGCAATGCTCAGGGGTTACTTCTGGCTCCTCACTCAGTAATGGCTCCTGGTGGTGCTCAGGGGACCATATGGGATGCTGGGGATTGAACCTGGGTCGGTGTGTACAAGGCAATAGCTTTACCCTCTGTGCTATTGCTCCGGCCCCCACCCTCAATCCTTTAAAATGTTTTCCCGGCAAACAGTTTATCCTACTAAGAGTATTCTACATGCATTTGAATTAAAAGAGTACTCTGCCATTGTTGGCTGCATAATTCCAAGAATTAAGTAAAGGTGGCTGAAAATATTGTTCAAATGTTATTTTATTTATGCTTATCTAGATGTTTTTACTGAGAAATAAATGTTAAAATCTCCAACATTTGGTGGTGGGTGTAGTGTGGCAACATTGTACCCTAAAACACAAACATTTATGCTTTTGTAAACCGATGCTACCTCAATAAATTTAAATTCCTCCAACACAATTGTGGGGTTGTTAGTTTCTCTCTTGAATACTGTCAGTCTTCTCTTGTGTCCTCTGAAGCTCTTTTGTTCAGTTCGACCCATTTAAACATGTTCTGTCTCCTGATGTATTGACCTTTGATCACTGTGAAATGTCCCTCTGAATCTCAAATAATTTCCAGAAGAAAGTCTCTTCTTGAAATCAACTTTCTTTGACAGTAGTATAATTAAATTCTCATTCTTACAATCAGTTTTATACGGTATGTATTTCTTGATTCTCTTTCTGTACATCTGTGTCTTTATTTAAAGCAAGCCCTTACAGGCAGCATATGGGTCTTTTCTATTTTTGTTGGAGTGTTTATTCCTTTTATATTTAATGTAATTTTTGATACTGTAGGAGTGTAGGACCACTGTTTTGTTATTTGTTTTCTTCTTAGGTTCAATCTGTTGGGTTTTTTTTAATTCCACTCTTTCTTCTTTTTTTATCTCCTCCCTCAGTTCATCAGTTACTTGTAGTATCTTGTCAGATTGGGTCTATCGTTTCAGGAAGGGCAGGGGTACGACTTGGTGGGAGAAGCCATGTGTTGCACATGTCAGTGCCTGTGTCTGCTCTCTGGCTCCACGACAAGTATCTCCCCTGGCACTGCAACAAAAGCAGTAACTATAAGGCACTCTGCTACACACACACACACACACACACACACACACACACACACACACACACACACACCACATACCCCATGCACATACCCCACGCGCACACTTTCATAAGTTCATGTCTGGTCTTTTGTTCATTATTTTGGATATCTGATGACTAATCTTCAATACTCTCCTATTCTTTGACTATTTGTTGTTGAGGATCTCTCTGTAGGATTCTATCATCAGTACCAGTATTTTAGATTTGATCAGGAAAACATTAAGACCAACTTTCAGGAAACTGAGAGACAAGGTAGTAGGTAGGGCACTAACTTTGCACGTGGCCGACCTGGATTTGATCCCCAGCACCCCATAAGGACCCCTGAGCTCCATCAGGAGTGTTCTCTGAATTCAGAGCCAGGAGTTAGCTCTGAGCACTGCTGAGTGTGATTCTCCACACTCCCCAGAAAAGACCATGTTCAGTTTTTTTTGTTTTGTTTTGGGGCTCTCTAGAAGTGCTGGGACTACCAGGGCTATTCTAGGTGGTACTTTGGAGGCCATGAGGTGTGGGCCTCACCTAGAGCTTAGGAAGAGCTGGGCATGCCAGGCATTATACTCCTACCATTTGAGCTCCGTCCCTTTAAGCCATTTTTTAAACTGAATCACAGTGAGACACAGTTACAAAATTGTTTATGATTGGGTTTCAGTCATATAATGTTTTAATACTGTCGCTCCACCAATGGACATTTCTCATTACCAGTGTCCCCAGTTTCCTCTGCTACCTGCTGGCCCTCGATGGCAGACAGTTTTCTCCTTCCTTCCTTCCTTCCTTCCTTCCTTCCTTCCTTCCTTCCTTCCTTCCTTCCTTCCTTCCTTCCTTCCTTCCTTCCTTCCTTCCTTCCTTCCTTCCTTCCTTCCTTCCTTCCTTCCTCCCTCCCTCCCCTCCCTCCCTCCCTCCCTCCCTCCCTCCCTCCCTCCCTCCCTCCCTCCCTCCCTCCCTCCTTCCTTCCTTCCTCCTCTCTTCCTCCCTCTCCCCCCCCGCATTATAGTTTACAATGCTGAAAGGTTATTATGCATATCACTTTACATACTTTCAGCACTCAGTTCTTGTTCAGAGTGATCATTTCCAACTATCATTGTCACAGTGGTCCCTTCTCTGTCCTAACTGCTCTCCCCCTCACTTGTGGCAAGTGTCTAAGTCCTCCTGGCCCCTCATTTCTACTGTCCTTGGTTGTTAGTCTCACACTTTAAAACCAATTTTTTCAGTGTCGTCAATGATTTGTTTATTCTATTCCTTCTATTTCATCAGGAAGGGTTGAGTCATGCCTATTTAATGATTGTCAAACAATCTATGAGAATATTCGTAATTTCTCTTCAAGTTTACGTGTCTTTACCTTTTGGGCAATGATCTGTAAGAGCTGTTACACTTCATTAATTTAAGCCTGAATATATAGATAGAATTTTATTGGTGAATCTTTTCATATTAGACATATCATGTGATTCATAATTTCAAGCAATTCATTGATGCTTTAAAATCGTAACTAAGTTATAGAAATTTTCTCTGCCCCAGTGAGATTCAGGATACGATCTGTAATTAATTCCGCTTCCCACTTCATCAACTTCCTCTCTATTTGCTGTCTCTGGACATTTCACATATGTGCAACTGGACTGTTCAGTTCATTCGTCTCTGGCTTTTCTCATTTCGCATAATGCTGTTTAAGACCATTCATATTGTGTCGAGTATCAGCATTTTATTTCTTTCCGTTGTTGAAAGGAAACACCTTCCTTTAGGGAAAGATGCCTCATTTGGCCTCTCCGTTTCCTATGTCCACATTGACCAACATTTAGATGGTTTCCAGCTGTTAGCTATTGGGTCTATCTCAATTTCCTTTCAATCTTGGGCTTCGACCTCCCTCTGGGGACACAATCTTTTTTAGCTGAGGCACTTAGAGGTTTCAGTGGCA